>PVJI01004189.1:0-112117 GCA_004026765.1 Micronycteris hirsuta | reverse complement strand
ACGACATAAAAATCCTTGCATACCTTGTTTGATTGGAGAATTTTAATGTTTTTCATTTATCATTGTAAAACCAAGGACAATTTTATAACTTTTTTGTACGTAGCTGTTACATGTAGGGCAATCTGTCTTTAAGTAGGGATAAATTACTCTAAAAGAAATGAATCCTAGGTAGTTTTCCCTTCAAGTCAAGCGTCTTGTTGTTTAAATAAACTTCTTGTTTAAAACGAGCTGTTTTGTTTATTCTGAGGAATATTAAATAGAAGATTGAAGTTTAGGAAAAGACGTGACAACAATAGGCCTGCTAGAAGTAACATTTCAAGGAAGAAATAAAGCTACTTTTTCTGACTAGCAACACAAAGTAACAAAGCTATAGAGATGACTAGCAACAGGTGTTTTAGCCTCCTCTTTATTCAAAAAGCAAAATAAAAAAGGTCACAATGTGTGGGTTTACTCCCAAGCATTCTTTTCTTTAACCGTGGCCTGAGACAGCGCCTGAGTACATGCAGCTAGGGAAACGCTCCGGTCTGGCTACTTAGGCTGATGAATCACTTACCGTATTTTTTGGACTATAAGACGCATTCTCCCCCCCACTCCCAAATTTGGGAGGAAAATAGGGTGCATCTTATAGTCCGAATGTAGCTTACCTGGCTGTTTATATTTACATTGGTGAAATGTTATTTATGTTATTAAATATTTTACCACATTTTTTTGCTTCAAAATTTTTTCCTATTTTCCTCTAAAACCTAGGTGCATCTTATGGTCTGAAAAACACGGTAATCTTCCAGAGTTCGTTTTGATAAGTAAATACTCCTTTACCTGAAATATTCTGTATTTCTTACAGCTTTATTTATTTTTAGACAGGGGGAGGGAAGGAGAAAGGGAGAGAAACATCAATGTGCAGTTGCCTCCCATGTGCTCCCAACTCGGGACCTGGCCTGTAACCCAGGCATGTGCCCTGACTGGGAAAAGAACAGGCGACAATTTGGTTCGCAGGCCAGCACTCAATCCACTGAGCCACACCAGCCAGGGCTATTCCTTATAGCTTTAGTAGATAGGTAGATATCTACTGTCTTTAAATTCACATGTATGGGGCCCTGGCTGTTGTAGCTCAGTGGATTGAGCGCGGGCTGGGAACCAGAGGGTCCCGGTTCGATCCCCCGTCAGGGCACATGCCTGGGTTGCAGGCCAGGTCCCCAGTGAGGGCCATGTCAGAGGCAACCACACATTGCTGTTTCTCTCCCTCTCTGTCTCCCTCCCTTCCCTTCTCTCTAAAATAAATAAAATCTTTTTTTTTTTTTTTAAATTTATTTATTTTCAGAGAGAGAAGGGAGGGAGAAAGAAAGGGAGAGAAACAGCAATGTATGGTTGCCTCTCACATGGCCCTCACTGGGGACCTGGCCCGCAACCCAGGCATGTGCCCTGACTGGGAATCGAACCGGGACCCTCTGGTTCCCAGCCCGTGCTCAATCCACTGAGCTATACCAGCCGGGCTAAAATAAATAAAATCTTAAAAAAAAATTATAAATTCACATGTATGGGGATAGGTCACAACTATAGAACCAATAAACAACATTATAGCAGGAAAGATACAAAAAGATGATCTAATTCTAACCCATCTTAGAGATGAGGAAACTGAAATCCAGAGCGTTTTTGTCACACAGCTAAATGGTTATAAACCTGGGAAAGAGATGAGTTTCTGATGCTTGTTAATTCCAGCTGAATCCCAGCTGTGCTCTCCAATACTGGTTCTCAAGGAACCGAATTCCCACCCCTACTAGATCCACCCATGTGGCCTTTTGGATCAAGTGTCTGTGTGTTCTCGTGCCTTGTCAGCTTGGTCGTTTGCTTAGTTCACTCTGCCTCTGCTGCAGCATGGTCTTGTCTTTTCTATTAGCCATGTCCATGTAGAATGAGCTTCCCCAGAAACAGGAGTTCTGTAAATACTTTGGCTCCGTTATATATGAGTTAATCTTGACTCAACTGAACTTTTATTTTGCTACCAACCTATTAAATCTGTATTGTAAGAATGTGAGAAGCCTGCCCCCAAGAATTCTTGGAAGGGATCAGGTAAGTACATTGTTCTTGACTTACTGCTCCAGGTACTATGAAATAGTGGAATTTTGTAGTATCCTAACAACTGAAGTTAGCAGTGAAGTTCCAGTCAGAGAACATTGTTATGGAAAGGCTCTTGAAATGGGTTCTTTAGTCAGAGGAATGTACTAATACTGTGAGTTTGTGCCTTGTTGGGGGAAGATAAAGTTTAAAGATTTTATTTATTTTTAGAGAGGGGCAGGGAGGGAAAGAAAGATCCAACAGTTTAGCTCAACTCTTCTGGCTGCCCTTACATTAATGAGATTGAATGGAAGATGGGAAGGCATAATATATTTGGAGGAGAAATGGGAGACTTGGGTGAAAGTGTGTCATTAGGTTGGGGATCTTGACAGCAGCAAGTCAGTGGAATCCCAGGATTGGAGGGAGGTCTGGAGGAGGGTTTTCCCAAGGTCTGGGGTGGGGGGGGGGCGGGGGGTGTATCCAAGAGGGCCAGCTGTGCTGCTGAGGGTTATTTTTGAGTTAGGATGCTGCTGCTTTTAAATATGACTAACAGTCATTCTGGATCGTGGTTTTGCATTAAAATGCCTGGATGAGCTTTTAAGAAATAGCAGTGTTTTTGCCCTACCCCCAGAAATAAATGTGCTTTCAAAGCAACGTGGAATTGAGACGCAATTCTGGGAGGAATCCTTTCAACTCTTAGGAGTGAAGCACTTTATGGTAAGGATTAAATGAGGTAATGTGTGTGTGTGTGTGTTTAATTGATTTTAGAGAAGGAGAGAAACATCAATTTGTTCACTTACGCAGTCAGTTGTTGATTCTTGTATGTGCAGTGACTGGGGATTGAACCTACAACCCTGGTATATCAGGTTGATGTTCTTAAGTAATTGAGCCACTCAGCCAGGGCCTGTGACACAGTTTTAAAAGTCCAAGAATTGGCCCTGGCTGGTGTGGCTCAGTGGATCAAGTGCTGGCTTGTGAACCAAAGGGTCACCGGTTTGATTCCCAGTAGGGCCTTTCAGAAGGCAACCACACATTGATCTTTCTCTCCCTAGCCCTCCTTTGCCCTTTCTCTAAAAATAAATTTAAAAAAGTAAAAGTAGCAATTATTTTTGCTTAGGTAAAATTCATTTCTAGGAGAGTGGGACAGAATTGTTGAGTTTTTGCTTGTTTATTAAATAAACATGGAATTGGGGAAAGAGGACAAACTTAAACCACATAATCTTATTCAGCTCAGTCTGAGAAGAGGGAACAATGGGGAGATACGAATTATGTTCTCTACAATTCAGTGATTGAAAAGGACCTGAGAGGGATATGTCAGACCTTAGCAGAGTATATATACCATTTTGTTTACCTTAACTTTGAATAAAGAGAAGGCAAGAACATGATTAAGCTATTTTCCATATTTGAGACCGCTCCGTGTATTTGTTTAATGGCAAATGAGTTTTAAGGGAACTTGGGTGTCTCAGGGAGCATTGACCTTGCCCCCCCCCCATTTGGTGAGGACATGGCTAAGAAAAGAATGGATAGATGCGCACTGAGTTTGCCTGCAAGAGCGGTGGATGCAGAGCGGGTGTGGAAACACACAGTTAAGTCAGATGTATAGGTGTGCTTGTGAGGCCCGTCTGTGTCAAAGGAAAAGTATTAGGGCTTTAAACATTTTCTGCCAGAAGTAAGTTTTGTTAGAAATACCATTCATTAATTGTCATTAAATCAAGTTCAAAAGCACATGACCAGGATTATTTAAATAGTAAAATAGGGTAAAATATTAAGAATATGTATTAAGCCCTGGCTGGTGTAGCTCAGTGGATTGAGCGCCAGCTGGGAACCACAGGGTCCCGGTTCGATTCCCAGTCAGGGCACATGCCTGGGTTGCAAGCCAGGTCCCCAGTGAGGGCCATGTGAGAGGCAACCATACATTGCTGTTTCTCTCCCTCTCTGTCTCTCTCCCTTCCTCTCTCTCTAAAAATAAATTTAAAAAAATAAAATCTTTAAAAAATGTATTAAACTGGTTGAACATAAGCAATTGCTATCTTGTAGATAAAAAATAGTCAAATATATGCAGTTTCATGTGGTTTGACTCTGTGCGTATTGGATCTCAGCGAAAGGCACGGATCTACGAATTGGTTCAAACTCAGTTGCAGAATCTAGGGATGGGAAATCCCAGTGATGAGGCCAATTAGAGTGCTCATTTCCTCCGACATTCTGGTATAAATTGGGGCAGGTTGAACTTTCCAGGGACTGAGACCACTGCCTGGTGGTAGGAAAGATGGTAACAAAGCAAAAACATGCTTGAGAGCTCAGAGGCGCTGAGTCAGTGCATGTGTTGTGTTTAGTTAACAGTCAGTACCTTAGTAGGCACGCGTGATGAGAAACAACTTCTGGATTCTAGTTTGAATAGGTTGTGCATTGCATTCTTGAGTAAAGCTCTCCACAAACCCAGCAACAACATTAAAAACCAATGGGATGCCTGTCCATATCAAAG
Source organism: Micronycteris hirsuta (assembly GCA_004026765.1). Lineage (NCBI taxonomy): Eukaryota > Metazoa > Chordata > Mammalia > Chiroptera > Phyllostomidae > Micronycteris > Micronycteris hirsuta. Next base: position 107,583 of record PVJI01004189.1, on the reverse strand, counting down.
GAAAAGTATTAGGACTTGAAACACTTTCTGACATATTTTAAATAGTAGATTTCTTGCCAACTGCTTCAGAACAATAGTTGTTTTTTTTAAGATTTTATTTTTAGAGAGAGGGGAAAGGAGGGAGAAAGAGAGGGAGGGAGACAGCAATGTGTGGTTGCCTCTCATGCGGCCCCCACTGGGGACCTGGCCCACAACCCAGGCATGTGCCCTGCCTGGGAATCGAACCGGGACCCTTTGGTTCCCAGCCCAAGAACAATAGTTTTTGTGTTCTGAGCAAATTCGGAAAACGCTGGGTCCACACAAACCTGGCGGTTAAGCTGTTCACCAGCCTTTCTGAACGGAACTGCCTGGGGATGGACCAAAACAACGGAAGTGGCGGGTGGGACTCAGGGAAACCGAAGAGCACTTGATTGCTTGAAGACGTGAACAGTGAGGAAGTATGTGGGCACCTGCTCATTCTTCTCCCCTTGCCTAGATTTAAAAAGCAGGCGGTGGTTTTAAAAGTGCGTCTGTTGGAACCCCAGGGCTGTACGAAAAGGTTGATGGACTGGAGGCAAAGGCTGGCAAAGGACCGGAGGCAGTGTGAGGGTCACAATTTGAGAGCAGCTCATCTTCCATCACAGCTGCTCTGTTGGTAATTGACCTATTTTACACGTTTTGATCCCACTTCATGAAGGTTTGAGCACATTGCTATCAGGAAATTCCTGTTAGTCCATTCTTTGTCGTGAGATTTCATGTCTTCTATTTTAGGTTTTAGGTTAACCCGAGAATTTGGAAAAAATGACATAGATGCGTGTATTTCAGATTGTAATGACGGTCCACTGATTCTAAAGGCAGGTGTTCGCATTGCCCTCTCCTTTTGCATCGTTCGATCCTGATCTGTGTGACCTTTCGGACAAAATGCAGTTTTATTCATGTCCCATTCTCAACAGAGTTCGTCACCTGGAGCAGAGCTACAGGTTTTATCTGTTTTATCCCAAATCTCCAGCTTACAGCAACAAGTGAAGTGTTGGGATTTTAGTCAAAACCGTTATAGTACATGAACACGTAAATAGGAGGGCTAGTTATTGCAGATATTTCTGGCAGTTTTACTTTAAAATACAATGAATATGCCAAACAGGCCTACCTAAAATGGCCTTAATCTCCTATCTGTTTTACATAAATTCATTCTTCATAAATCAGAGTAGATGAGTGAAAAGCATTCTCCTGGGTCTGATTTCTTACCTTTGAAGCAGAGGTTCTCAGCCCAAGATATATGTGAGAATTACCTGTTTGACTTTTTAAAGATATCGATGATGGAACCCTACGCCCAGAAATTCCAATTTAGGAGTTGTCGGGTGGGGCCTGGCATTCATTTGTATTCCTTAAAAGCTCATAGGTTATTCTGATATGCAGCCGGGGTGGGGCACCTCTAGTAGAAAGCTTTGATTTACTAAGTACAACATTTGTATAATTCTTAACCCCATTTTACAGAGGAAACGGGGCTCAAAGATATAATTGTACTTAGAAGTGTGACACTGAGGGAAAGCTGACCCAGAACCTAGGCTTTTTGATTTCCAGTCCAGTGCTATAGATATTGCCACAGCAGCCTGTCTCCTCCTAGACTACAGGGGGTGGAGGAAGTAAGGCAAGTTGAGCACAGATTGAAAAATTTAGGCCAAAAGGGACCCTAAAGAGGCAGGTGCTGACCCTTTATTGAACAAAATTTCAGATTGTTAGCAAGTATGTGATTATTTTCCAAGTAAGTCTGAAAAAAAAAAAAAAGGCTTCTTATGCGGGCCAAGTAGTTTATGTGCATTACCTAATTCAGTCCTCACAACTCTATGTATCTAGATACTATTTTATCCTTACTTTACAAATGAGAAAACATACTCAGATTAAAACCCAGATTTCTCCCAGGAGAGCCGGAGCCAGCAACCACCTCATTCCTCTACCTCCTAGTCTAGAATTACATGATTTTTGAGGAGGGCTTGCGTGCTTACTAGTTAGATGGGTCTGAAGTGTGTTTGTTTGTTTGTTTTTAAGGCTTTGGAAATTTAGGCCCAGCCTTTAAGAATGGAAAGATTTTAAGAATAAAATTGAATTTCATGCTTTTGTGGTAAGTGCATAAAGACATGATCCATGCCTTCGAGAAGAGAAGAACTTATCTCTGGCTTTTCATGAAAGCCCAGAAGAGTGGTTAACCAACAATATAAACTTTCAGCGGCCTGGGAGGAGGAGGCCATGTAAAGAGGAATGGCATTCAGTTTTGTGGAAATACTGAAAAAGTATTTCCTTGAGGAATCATACATGACAGGGAAAGACCTCCACTCTTTTTTTGCCGAAGGCTTTCCTGTTACGATTTTGTAAATAGTCATTCCTGAGCCCTCCAAGTGCGTCTGCATTTGTTGCAGGGATAGACTTACCCAGACAGGTGGAAGTCATGACTTAAGGGTTATAAACAGCTGCAGAGCTCTGGGATGGTCTTGGTAGCAAGCGATGTGGCCATTTCCAGCCGCCAGGCATTAACCAGCCTTAGAACAGGCCCTCAAATCGGAACGACTGTAATTTTGGTCTAGTGCACGCACCGCACCGCCCATGACAGCTAAATAGTAACAAAATGTGAAGAATTTCCAGTCGTTTTAAAAGGGATCATCTTGGCGTGCTTTCTGTCGCTGACTCATAATGCTGCTGCTTTGGGACTGTCAGGTTTCCACACGGGTAGTCAATAAATGTCAATTTGGAGCAGCAACCATAAGTAAGGCAAATAAGTGCATCATAATGACAAACCCGCCCTGCACTGTAGGTTTCAACTTGCCCAGAACGAGCTTTCCCTTCTGACAGGTAACTTTTTTAAGGGACAGCAGGCACAACTCGTACCTAGCGCCGGGCTGGTTTGGCCTTTGTCCAATCATCTCCGAGATATTGAGGTGGGGGAGGGGGAACTTCCCCAGATCTCCCAGACCAGGAAGCGGGCGGGTTTTGGCTGAGCAGGGGCCGCCACAGCCAGTCTTGACGCAGCACGATGCTTGGCACTCCAGAGAACCAATAGGTTCGAAGAGAGCTATTTGAATCGCCCAATGTCGGCAGGCTGGGGGCGGGGTTTTCCCAGCCTTATAAAGGCAGCGCCGGCCAGGCAGGCGGTGGCGGAGGCTCCCGCAGCGGTCGCCGTCGGTGGGGTGGGGACCTACCCTTCTCCCCTCGGACCGATCCTTTTGAGTGCTTTGCTACCGCGCCAGCCTACCTCGCTCCTCGGCGCTATGACCACCACCACCACCTTCAAGGGCGTCGACCCGAACAGCAGGAATAGCTCCCGGTGAGGCGAGGGGGCCACGCCTGAGCGGCGTAGGGCTTGGGGTAGGGAGGGACTCGGCCCCGTGGGGCCACGCGGGCCAAACAGTCGATCGTTGGTAGTAACGTGCCCTGGGCGCCACGCTTGCGTCTGGCCGGGCGGCGTTGCTCGGCTGCCGGCCCTGCCTTTGTGCCACCCCTTGAGCCCGGCACGGCGACCCCGCCCGGTTCTTGTCCTCTCTCATTCATTCCTGCCCCGGAGTGAGTGGACAGGATGGCCCGGGCCACTTGCCCTTACAGCGCGGCAGGTTGTAAGTTGGAACGTGCCGAGCGGGTTTGTGCACTCCCCTTTTTGGAGTGTCCTGCCCGGATCCAGGACAGTGGTCTTGGCCCCGGGTGCCCGGGCAGCCTAAGGGGCTCCTCAATCAGGCCCCATTGTCCCACCCTAGGGCCACGCGCTCCTGTCACTGGTCCGAGGCAGGTGGCGGCGCACGAACGGTGTGGAGATCAGATCCCGCGGTCGCAGCGATCGGTTCCGGCGGGCTCCTACCCTCTGGGGCTGGTCTGGGAGGTGGCATTTGTGGTCAGGCGGGGATGGTCCTCATGACCTCGCACCCCTTTCTGGGATGTAGCCGTCAGCCCTTCGCGAAGTGCCTCCCCTCTCATAACAAAGGAAAGACCCCTGCTCCTTCCCTTCCCGCTGCCACCTCCGATCTGGAGTGGGGGAGTGCGACAGTTCGAGTGGTTTTTCTGCGCTCAGACCTTCGGACCTCGGTCTTTGCATCCCACCTCTTTTGCCTCCCCCTTTGACGTTTGTTAAATGAGTTCATCCCTGGCCCTGGTTCCCTAGCTGGAGGAGGTTTCCTGTTCTTGGGCGGGGCCGGAGACATCCATTGTCTCTTCCGTGTTCTGTCTCCACCTGGGAAGCCGGGGCCTTTCTGGCCACTCGTGCCACTACGTTTGGGGAAGGGGGCACTGGGCACGGAGTTTGGACGGTGCCCCTTTTCCAAGAGGTTGCCTAACTTGGTGGAAGGGCTCGGATCTGGTGCAACACGTTCACATTGTCTTGGCTAATTGCACACGGCTCTTCAAGGAGGGATACAGACGTCTCTGGGATCCTCGCTTGAGGCTTGGAGGAAGCTTAGACTCCACTTCTTCTGGGCATCTATTCGTCATTGACGGTGACCTGCAGTCATGTATGGCCAGCCTTGGGGTCCTGAGCAAGTGGCACAAAGGGAGCCATTTTGTGGGGCTAAGAAGACAGCCGTGAAATAGCAGTGTCTCACAGGGGTTGGAGAACTTGAGGACAAAAGCAGACCTCAGCAGTGAGTGTCTGGAGGGAGCTTTGGAAATGACATTTCTTTTTTTAACTCATTCCTTTCCCTTTCACAACGCAGAAAAAAAACGGGAAAGATTTTTAAAAACTAAATGTGTGGCTCCCGGGAGGCTGGGGGAGCTTGGGCAGCACAGACCTAGGAAAATGCTGAAGACGGTCACTCCCTCTTCTGTTGTCACTCTTCCAATGAGATCATATTTTTCAGAGGACACTGGAACAAATTCAACCTTGGTTTTTCATTTTGTGCCAGGTGGTCAACTTTCTGCGGCTCAGAATGTCGTGGTTGGAATGTGAATGTGTAAAAAAATCTGAGGTTTTATCCTTTGGAGTCGAGGGCAGTTTAGTGCTTCATAAAGGATTTCAGTAACCTGGTCAAGCGAATCCTCACATGAGTTTTTGATATGTATATTTGACATGTGAGACAAGCGAGTTTTGGTTCTGCAAAAGAAGTGTTTTGGTTCAGCTTTTGTCATCAGTTTCTCTCCAGTATTGTGACCTCAGGACTGTGGCTTTGCCCTTTCGTTGACTTCCTTCCTCTCCTTCTGGCCGTCTCCCCTCCGTGCTCCCCAACTTCTTTTCTCTAGGAACGTTCTCCTGGCTCCATAAACGCCATATGAATTTAGTCTGTTAGGAAATGATCTGCAAAGACCATATGGGAACTCTGGGGTTGAAGGAGAGAAGAAAGAAGTAATTTTTTAAAAATTGCCATCTGCGGTACATGGAGACCTTGCCGTTGAATCTCCAATATGTAATCCTGGTTTTGTTACCGTGTGTGTGGCCGAGAAGGAATAGTGGGGACTTAAAACAGAAAATTGACATAATTTCTGTCTTATGATTCAGATCCTTTGTTTGGGGATGTCTGGCTATTACAAATGGGCTCCACAACACTGACGTCATCGGAGTAGGTATGACCTGCTGTTACTAGAGGGACCCAGACCTTTGAAAAGTTGGGCTGGTCACAGTTTTGACAGTTTTTAAGCTGGTGTTTGGGTACTAGTGTCTTTTGTCTTTTTTCTTTCTTTTTTTTTTTAGAGGCCAAAAAATATTTCCCAGCCCATTAGGGTTCTGAAGATTTTCATCTGGCTAAAAATTTGTGACGGTTTAATTGTGATGGTAAGGGAGGGGAAATCACTCTAATCTCTAGGGAACAACGGGGGAGACAATGAAGCGAGTTAACTCTGATCATAATATTTCTTGTTGACTTGGGGTGCGTGTGTTAAAAACCTAGCGGCCTCAAACTTTAAAATGAGAGAAAGCTTATTAAGAGTTTATAACATGCTTTAATTATGATTTAACAATTTCAGCTAACCTAAAATTATCATCTTTATAAAATATACGCCTGAATACATCTACCTTCATATAATGAATTTAATCTAAGTGGATAATAAATGTCTGAGGCTGTAAAACAATTCAACAGTGGGGTTTTAAATGTTTTGACAGGTTATAAAAGAATGCAGTAGACCTCCTCCCACCCCTCGCGGGCGGAATGATGACATTTTTATTTAGTGTAAATTGAGTACTGAATTTCACTATGGGCAGGCACAAATACTAGATTCTGGGAGGTCTCTGGAGGACCTATTTGAGAAGTAGAAGACAGTCTAAGGTTAGAGAACAAGAAAAGTAATCAAAGCACCAACTGTGTAGGTGTGTAGTTTAAGGAGGAAAATGGCCACGTGTGGTTCTCCCACATCCGTGCACTTTGAGCCCGTGGTACATGCCTGCCGGGAACAGGGGTGTGGGTGTCGGTTCCGTCTGGGTCAGCCAGCCAGTGCTGGATGATTGATTTGGAACTTCTCAGGGCCGGACTGGGCTCTCTTAAAAATGGGGCTGTTGGACTCAACTGAGCAGTGATTTTCAACCTTTTTCACCTGATGGCACACAAACTGATTACTAAAATTCTGCAGCACACCAAAAAGTATACTTTTTTGCTGATCTGACAAAAAATAGGTATAATTTTGATTCATTCACACCGGACGACTATTGTGTTGGCTGTTATCATTTTTTAATTTATTTTTTTAAAGATTTTTATTTATTCATTTTTAGAGAGAGGGGAAGGGAGGGAGAAAGAGAGGGAGAGAAATATCAATGTGTGGTTGCCTCTCGTGTGCCCCCTTCTGGGGACCTGGCCTGCAACCCAGGCATGTGCCCTGACTGGGAATGGAGCTGGCGGCCCTTTGGTTCGCAGCCGGAGCTCAGTCCACTGAGCCACACCAGCCAGGACCGTTGTCATTTTTTATTTGACAGTCTAAGGGAAAAGAGGTCAGTGCCCCTGACTAAGTAGGTATTGCATGTATAAAAACCTCTTGTGGCACACGGGTTGCAAATCGCTGGGCTAGAGCAGAGCCCAGCAAGCTACTACCCGAGGGCCAAGCCCAGCTGGCGTCAGATCTTGACATTTATAAATGGTTGATTAAAAAAATAAAAAACCAAGAAGAATCTTTTGTGACTTGTGGAAATGACATGAAACTCGAATTTCAGTGTCCATGAATGAAGTTTGATTGGGACGCAGCTGCACGCGGCCGTTTCCACGCTGTCCCTGCTGCCTTTGTGCTGGCGGCAGAGTCAAATCGCTGTGCGAGGCTGTTTGACCCACAAGCCAAAAACATTTACTCTCCAGCCCTTCACACAAAACATCCAGCCTTTTCACCCCTTCGGGCTCCACCCGGTGCTCTTTGAGATCAGGAGGGGCTCTCCTCGTCGGCTTCCTGGCCGAGGTGAAGGTGTGACAGGCGCAGAGGGAAGAGTGGGGAGGGACTCCAGGCCCGGGGGAGAATGGGAGTGAATGGCCTGCGGTGGAGGCCCGCCAGAACCGTGTGGAACGGTGAAGTGGCCCGACTGGATTGGTGCAGGGGACAGGAAGCGTGAGGCGTGGTTGAGAGGAGGCTACATCAGTAGTTGGCAAAGTCTGTCTGACTTCCTTAGGTCCTGCCGAGGCTTAACCAGACCTTGCATCTGCTGGCTTGTGGGCAGCGGGGATGAGACAGGACAGGCAGATCATCGCCCCGTGGGCAGGAAGCGGCAGTGTTAGGGAGCTGAGCCCAGGGTGTCTGCCCGCACCCGAGGGAGCAGGGATGCTGGGGTTTCTGTCTAGAGACCCAAGTGGACACTGGTGTGCACACTGGTGCCCAGGAAAGGTCGCCCGTCGTGGCCGGTGTGGGGAAAGCCGTATTGTCGACGGAAAGTCAGGGAATCCTGGGACCCAGAAGTGGTCTCTTTAAAAGAATTTTAGATGACTAGCAATCCAGAAAAATAGGAAGTCTGAGAAAGACATTGAAACCCACCAGAAATCTGTGTCTGTCATGATTATTATCAGAGCTGCGGCATGTGATTGCCTTGTTGCTGTTGCTGTTCTGAGTGCAGTGTGCATGATTTTCTTATAGTCGTCTCACGAGGCAGCTCGTGTTTTCTTTTTTAGAGAAGAGAAAACCGAAGCGTGGAGAAGTTCAGCGACTTACCCAAGGTCACACAGCTACATAAGTGTTTGTCTCTATATGCATCATTTTATATAACATATAATTGGGCTTATTTTTGTTCTCTAACCTTTTTTATTCACTGGCTTTTGGGTAACTTTTTGCATCTACTAGTAAAAGTAAATCTCACTCAGATGTATATCGCTTTTTTTTAAAATTATTATTGACTTGAGAGAAAGAGAAGGAGATACATTGATTTATTGTTGCATGTGTTGATGCATTCATTGCTTGCTTCTTGTAAGTTCCCTGACCAGGGATCAAACCTGCAACCTGGGTTAATTGGGACGACACTTGAACCGACTGAACTACCCAGCCAGGGCCTGATGTATATGGCTTTCTGTTGTATGGACAGACTTTGATAACTAACCCCTTACTGTTGGGTAACTTGCGTTTTCCAACTTTTTACAGTTAACCTGTTCATAGGAGTCTCCTTGGAGGTATGTCTGGTTATGTACTTAGGATAGTTTCTGGGAGTGGAAATGCTGATTCATATAAAATACAAACTTAAACATTTCATATATATTATCAAAATGTTATTTAGGAAGTTTGTACAAATTTATTCTCTCGCACTTCAGTGAATGCTGGTAATTGGCATTATTTTCATCTTTGCCAGTCTAATAAACAAAAAGAAATAAAAACAGAAAGCTGTCACTTTGTTTTACACTTATCTTAGCCAAAAGGCGGAGAAGTAGTTGTCACCTTGTTTTAAATTTCATTTATTTGCTCGTGAGGTTGAACTTTCAGTATTTAGAGGCTATCCATGTTTTTACATTCCCTGTTAGTAACTTTTGTTTGTTTTATCTCTTGTTATTTTTTTAAAGTATTTTTAAGAGCATTCCATATACCAGCGATATTATCCTTTGTGAAATGTTGTGTGTATTTTTGCCAAGTTTAATCTGTTCATCTTATGATTTCTGGCTTTCATCTTGTCCTTGGAAAGAAAGCCCTTTTCTTCAAGACTAGGAGGCACTGATACATAATTTCTCCCAGCATTTTTGTTTTAGTCTTTAAGTTGAAATATTTGACCTAGCTGGAACTTTTTGGCAAGTGAAATGAATCAGGGACATACATTTTGTTTGTTTAATCAAATGACTAGCCAGTTAATCCAATGCGGTTTTTCCCACTGATCTAAAATACTCCAGTGGCAAGCTTTTTGACAGAGAACTCTTTATCCTGACAGACTTCTGAGGAGAAACTGAGAAACCCCCATTGTAATAGAAGTTGTTGACAGATTCTCTCAGTAAGTGATAGAACATTTAATTAGTAGATTTGAACAACTCGATCAACAAGCTCGATCTACTGGGTATATAGAACATTGGCAAATACACATTCTTTTCTAGCACATGTAGAGATTTACAAAATTGACCATGTACTAGGCCATGAGGCACATCTCATCAAATTGCAAAGGATTTATATCATAAAACTTTTGTCTGTCTATGTTATAATTAAAAGCTAGAAATTAATAAACTAGATGACCCCTACATTTGGAAACTTAAAATGCACTTCTAAATAGTTTGTGTGTCAAAGAAGATAATAATGGAAATGCACAAAAACATTTAGAGTGAAACCATAGTAAAAAAAAAAAAATCAAAGCTTGGGAAGGCCTTTAGTATGGTACTTAGAAGAGAATTTATACTTTAAGTGTTTAATTTTTCCTTTGTTTTCTAACATAAGGAGCTGAGTTTACAACTGACAACTATATTTATTTGGAAACTTGGCTGAAATGAACATATTCCTAGAAAATGTTTCTTCTTCAAACTGACTTCAGAAGAAATAGAAACCAGACTGACCGCTCCCGTCCCTGATAGAGGAGTTGAGTCAGTGGATAGAAAACCTTCCCGTAAAAGCATCTCCATTTTCTGTGCTTTGAGAGGCACCAGGACAAGTTCGGCTGAGTTTGTCTGAGGAGGGGACAGATGGGTTAGCCTGCGGCAGGAGGGTTTGGTACTAGATCCCTTGTTGGACAGAAAGCCGTGAGTGGTGTCCGAAGGTGCGTGTGTGCAGAACATGCCACGGGTCTTACTTATTTTCTCTTGCTGACTTTCTCCCTCTGGCAAGTCACTCATATTTCCTAGTGACACTGGCGAGGTACAGCTGTGTTAAACAGGGCTTGTCTGTGATGTGGAGAAAGGAGAGACGCTTTATTGTCACCTTTGCTTGGGCTTCTAAATTGCTCTCGTTAACTTTTATGTGAATATTCTTCTATTTTTTATTTCCTTGAAAATAAAAATGGAAAAATAAATAACAACATGTGCTTCTAAACTTCTTTGCACATACAGGGTGGGGCAAGAGTAGGTTCACGGTTGTTCCTATGGGAAATAATACAATAATAAATCATATAAGAATAAACTGTCTCTAGTGCTCACAACTGTAAGCCCCCTGGTGCCCACCCCCCACCCCCACCTCCAGCTGAGCCCAGGAGGCACGGCCTGCGGGTCCTTGGCCATTTCCCGAAAGGGGACGCCAGCCAGCGGTTGTTGGGATGGCTGTCGGGCGGCCTCACTACAAATGCTAGAAACCAGCATTTCATACCTTCGCGTCCAGTGCTGAGTTTGGGCCCCATGGGATCGGTTCCTCTTCCCCGTTAGCAGCGCCCTTTCGTGGGAGGGAAGGGGGAAGGAATGGGGGAGGGGGGTGAAGTGAAAGGTCTTTGACAACATTTTTGCGTGTTTTGGTGTGAAATTGGTGTCTTGTCGTTTATTCCCAGGGTTTTGCGGCCTCCAGGTGGCGGATCCAATTTTTCATTAGGCTTTGATGAGCCCACGGAACAACCCGTGAGGAAGAACAAGATGGCCTCTAGCATCTTCGGGACACCTGAGGAAAACCCCCCCTCGTGGGCCAAGTCGGCAGGTACGGGCTGTGTCCGGATCGCCGGCCGAGGAGGGGCCCGGTGTGAGCGCCCCCAGCTGGTGGGGGGCTGCGCACGGAATCCAGCTTTCTCGTGTGAGATGAGCCACAGTGAAAGCTTCTCACTGGAGGAAAGACTGGGGCTAAGTATCGGGGAGCGCTGAGAGTCCATGGGGTGGATCGGAGTAAGGAGTGGCGTCAGGCTAGTTTGTTCAGTGCCCCTGGCAGATTTGGAGCCATCGCTTAACCTCTCCAACCCTGTTGGCTCATTTCGTAGGAGACTGACATATAATATCCTTCATTCACTGAAAAAGCGTTTGCTGTAGGTCTTTCTATGATGTTCCTCAAGAAAGTATATTTCAATTCAGGTGCCAAGTCGAGTGGTGGCAGAGAAGATTCTGAGTCATCTGGACCCCAGAGAAGGAACTCTTCCGAAGCAAACTCGGGAGACTTCTTAGATCTGAAGGTCAGTGTGACAACACGGGAAGCAGGCAGGCTTTGAGGTCAATCAGCTTCAAAATCAGACACACCTCCCGTTGTGCTAAGAGCTTCAGTTCTGCGCCTAGAGTTGTCCATTGGGGTTGCTAGGGAAGGGACTGGACACAGTGGTGACGGGAAGATTAATAACTAAAGGGAGGGAGCTCAGAAAGTGAGTTGGTATGATCTTGGTCTGTTCTTCTTCTTGTTTAAGATTTTATTTATTTATTTTAGAGAGAGGGGAAGGGAGGGAGAAAGAGAGGGAGACAAGAAACATCCATTGGCTGCCTCTCACACGCTCCCATTGGGGGACCAGCCTGCCACCCAGACCTGTGCCCGACTGGGAATCGAACTGGTAACCTTCCACTTTGCAGGACAACGCTCAGCCCACTGAGCCACGCCAGTCAGGGTGGTCTTGGTCCATTCTGATGTCTCTTCCACCATCAGGATTAGCCTCTACAGTACTGATTTTCAAACTTCTGAATCACACTCACTTCCCATGTATCTTGTATATAATAAGTATGGTGGGCCCTGGCTGGTGTAGCTCAGTGGATTGAGTGCAGGCTGGGAACCAGGGGGTCCCGGTTCAATTCCCAGTCAGGGCACATGCCTGGGTTGCAGGCCAGGTCCCCAGTGAGGGCCATGTGAGAGGCAACCATACATTGCTGTTTCTCTCCCTCTCTGTCTCCTTCCCTTCCCCTCTCTCTAAAAATAAATAAATAAATAAAATCAAGGGTAAAAAAGGTATATTAAATGTCTATATTTAAAAAAAAAAAAGTATTTCTGAGTTCAGGGGCTGTTTAAATTGTTGGCAGATGTTGCCCAGTTGTCTTGAGCCGAGCGCTGGGGACTGCAGCACTGCCTCAAAGCCCCCAGCTGAGTGTCTGGAAAGCCTGGTAGCAGGTCCTGCTGAGCGGGGATCTCAGAGCACGTGGAGGACCAGCCCTCTAAGTGTGGTGTGGGGAGATGTGCAGAGGGGCTTTGGAGTTGTCAGGTGCCCTTCAGTCCCTAGGTAAGAAGAAAGAGGGAGAATGGAGGGATAGATTTACCACTTTCCCACGCTGATAAAAGCCTCTGAAATGCTAATTGATATAGGTCATCAGTGTAGATATTAAGATTTTTTTTTAATTTCGTAAATTAAATTTGCCCTGACTGGTGTGCCTCAGCAGGTTGAGTGTGGACCCGCAAACTGAAAGGTCACTGGTTCAATTCCCACTCAGGGCACGTGCCTAGGTTGCAAGCCGGTACCCCGGGTTAGGGGTGTGTAAGAGTCAACCAATCGATGTTTCATACATCAATGTTTCTCTCCCTTTCTTTCTCCCTCCCTCCCCCCTCTCTAAAAATAAATGAATAAAATATTAAAAAATAAATTTATTGGGGTGATATTGGTTAGATATTAAGTGTTTTTTTGTTTTTTGTTTTTTTTTTTAATTTTGGGTGTGTTACTGCCACCGGGGCAGTCAGTCCAGCGGCATTTTTGTGCAGCATTGTCCCCCAGTTGGATAAAGGTTGCTCATTGTCATGTAGCCTGACCCTGACCTTGACTGAGTCAAAATGAAAACACTTGGTTTCAGAGAGATAGTAGTCTCTCTGAACTGTGACTGCTTTATTTGTATGTTGCAAACTTAAAATCTGAAGTAAATTTTTATTGTCTTTTCTAGGGAGAAGGTGACATTCATGGTGAGTACCTCTGAACCCCAAATTTCTGGTTCTGTAAATGGCTTTAGAATGGATCGGAATTTTGATCCCAGTCATGTGCTGAGGAAAGAGACTGGGCAGTCGAGTCTGGCTCTGCCCGAGTTCCAGCGTACTCTGGGTGGAGGGGACAGAAAAATGGAACAGGTAAGTTAGCAAACTCAGCCACGTTTGGTATCAGCCAGCAGTGAGAACAATGCTAGAAGTGTACAGAAAGGGGGAAGAAGCCAAAACCCGGTACCAGGACACTGACCGGGTTGGTGTCGGTTATACTGAATGACAGCTTTTTTCAGTAAAGGGCTCCGGCAGTTCACATGTGGCCCCCTGCATTTTGTTTGATTTGTATAATGAGTGCTTATTCATCGAGACCGTGGGGACTCTGTGGTCTTGTAAATTGTGATTTAGGGAGGCAGATGTGAATTTTCAGTTAGCGTCCATGTGGAAATGAGGTCTTATCCTTTAATTATTTGATGGAGATGGGGGGGCAGAGGTTCTTCTGAACCTTTGTGAGTGTAACCTGGGCTTGTCCTTACTGGACAAATTACTTTTTCACTGGACCGAAGGTAGATTTGTTTTTGTTTGTGTCTGATTTGTTCCATTGAGAAGACTGCTCTGGAGGTAAACCATCTCCTAGGCTTTTCGATTCCGCTGCTTTTCATATTCTGAAATGTTTCTCCTGTTCGACCTATGTAGCTACAATCTTTATTCCTAATTTTGGCCAATGAATATAATTAGGAATTTGGGGAACCCTGAGAAGTATGTGCAAATCCTGACAAAAATGAAAAAAATGTGTCGTTTGTCCTGCTAAATAATTAATAATTCCCCCAGCTCAGTTTGTCACAGATTCTTCAGAAAAACAGCATTGTGTAGTGTGACAAGTCCTTCCTCTTTTTGTTTTTTATTTTTTTAAAGATTTTATTTATTTATTTTCAGAGAGAGGAGAAGGGAGGGAGAAAGAGCAATGTATGGTTGCCTCTCACATGGCCCTCACTGGGGACCTGGCCCACAACCCAGGCATGTGCCCCAACTGGGAATCGAACCGGGACCCTCTGGTTCCCAGCCCGCGCTCAATCCACTGAGCTACACCAGCCGGGCCTCTTTTTGTTTTTTAATGGCCAGCAACGTTGCCACCTGATTATTTTGCATTCCTGACTGCTGCTACTTTTAGTTTCTTTGTCATGAAATGAGAAGGGGCCTAGTAATGCAAGATACATCTGGGGGAGTGGAGTTCAACTGCAATTCTGCTGCCAAGTTTACTTCAAAGCCAAGCTACTCTGCTCAGTTTAAATAAAACTGATTTGTTTAGATATGAGGAAGGCTGTCTTCATCTTTTGGGTAAATACAGGCCACAGGGAAGACTTTGGAAATCTATTGGGTTGGCCAAGAAGTCATTTGGTTTTTTCCGTACGATGGCTCTAGTAGTACTTAATTATCTTTAATGTCATTCAAAACAATTCTGTTAGATTGTATTGTGACAGCTGTCATATCAGTGAGCATTAAAAAAAATCAAAATTGATACATTTTTGTGTAGCCATTTTAATATTGATGATGGTAGAAAATAACATTTTTGGCATATTATGCTTTATTATTTCCAGAAAGGTAAATATGCAACTGAAACACAAAAAAAGATCTGTGCTGTGTATGGAGAAGGTGCTGTGACTGATCGAACGTGTCAAAAGTGGTTTGCGAAGTTTCGTGCTGGAGATTTCTCAATGGATGACGCTCCACGCTCCGGCAGACCAGTTGGAGTTGATGGCGATCAAATTGAGACATTCATTGAGAACAATCAATGCTATGCCATGCAGGGGATGGCTGACATACTCAAAATAGCCAAATCAATAAGGTTATTGGTGAAAATGAAAAAAACGTGTGTTTTATTTTACAGAAAAAACTAAACAGACTTTTTGGCCAAGCCAATATAAGAAAGAGGGAGATGGTGCAGGAAGTTTAGGGCGGACGTCTTTCCCTGCCTCCAGGCAGGCTCCCCGGCCGCCGTGTTTTCTTAGGTTCTAACTCTTCGCTCCTTATAGCTAGTCCCTTTCTCCTGTTCTGACAGAGATGTCTTTACTGATGCACCAAGGAAAGGCAAGTCAGGAGTATATAAGGCGGATATTATGATAGAAGTGTTTTTGTTTAAAGCCCTTTAAAGAAATCATTAGGTTCAACAGACAAAAGCTTTGTGAAGTTGCTGTAGAAGTTTCTAAACCCTTACTCTCAGTTCCTCTTCTCCCTGCAGACTCAATGTGTTTGAGTAACTAGCAAAGCTCCATCTTTCCTGGCAGGAGTATCTATTTCCGACCAATGAGCATTTAAATTAAGACCTGCTGTTTTTTTTAGTCTCCGTATGTGATTTTTTTTTTTTAAGATTTTATTTATTTATTTTTAGAGAGAGGAGAAGGGAGGGAGACAGAGAAGGAGAGAAACAGCAATGTATGGTTGCCTCTCACATGGCCCTCACAGGGGACCTGGCCCGCAACCCAGGCATGTGCCCTGACTGGGAATCGAACCGGGACCGTCTGGTTCCCAGCCTGCGCTCAATCCACTGCGCTACACCAGCCAGGGCTGATTTTTTTTTTATTTTTTAGTATGTTACCTCCTTTGTGAAAGACAGAACAGTTCCATTAATAATAAAAGACAAGTAGATTGTTGGAAATGAGCTCGATTTCCCTAAAAATCACTTTCAGGAAATTAACTACCATGACAGAGCATTAACTGCTTGGTCCAGACAGACCACGGAGAGGTCACGTCCCAGCCGCAGAAATGAGACGGCTCCCAGCGAGCTCGCTGGCCTGGCCCGAGCTCCTGGTCTGTGTTCCTCTGTTCCGGTTGTTTTAAAATGTGTTTTGGGCCCTGGCTGGTATCAGTGGATTGAGCGCGGGCTGGGAACCAAAGGGTCCCGGTTCGATTCCCAGTCAGGGCACATACCTGGGTTGCGGGCCAGGTCCCCAGTGAGGGCCATGTGAGAGGCAACCATACATTGCTGTTTCTCTCCCTCTCTTTCTCCCTCCCTTCCCCTCTCAATACAAATAAATAAAAAGAAAATCTAAAAAAAAAATGTGTTTTGGGGGAGGCCGTGTTTGGAGCACGTCGGATGTACTTTCCTAGGCCACGTGAAGGGCACTTGCTGTGGGGTGGGGGCTCTCGGTGTTGGTGCCCGTGGCCGTTTCTCATGTAACGAGTGTGGCAACAGGAGCCTGCAGGCAACCGTGCCCCCCGAGCTTCGGTTCCGGCCACGAGGGCTGTCCTCCTGGAAGGCGGCATCGCAGGTTTTTACTTCCAGTTCGATCCTGTAGAACGCGGTGTGTGCCGTAGTGTGTTAGTTCCCTAGGCTGCTCCGAAAGCTCACAAAAGGCAACTTTAAAAGCAGCGGCAGCGCATTTCTGGGATTTTTATTGTGTTTCTGATCTGAAACCCCTTCCCCTTGGACTTGCGGTTTCAGTTGGCTAAATCAAAACTTGGTGCAAGTGGTTTTAGGAACATGAACTTTTAATGTTTAGTTTTTGAGGAACTTAGAGAAACTACATTTTTTCAAAGTTGGAACTTTTCCTTGGTGTCCAGTGGGAGTCCATACGAGGTCTGACCCTGGATACACCATAACCGGTAGTTCAGCTTCGCCACTTGAGGGTTTTGGACCTCCCAGATGAGGGACAGAGTCAGTGTTGTTAGCCCTTCCGGTTGTCTTCTCCCGAGTCTTCGACTAAAGGTGACTCTGTGTGTGTGTTACCCTGAGGCAGGGGTTAGAGTGTGCAGCTGAATGCGGTTTAACACCACAGTGAGACCTGGCGTTTAAATAAATAAATAAATAAATAAGTCTAGTATGTCTAAAAACTATTGAACTCTTCATAGAATTTTTTTTCAGAGAAAATACTGAGCTTTTTCTTTTGCAGTTACTCTTGACTTTGAACACAAGACTTCTCTGATTTTGGAAACTACCTGGTTCGGAATATATGCTTGTTGGGAGTTTCACAAATCAGTGAATCAATCAAGCAATATCCAGGGTAGTGGATAATAATACACAATTTCTTTTTTTTTTTCTAAGATTTTATTTATTTATTTATTTATTTATTTAATAAAGATTTTATTTATTTTCAGAGAGAGGAGAAGGGAGAGAGAAAGAGCAATGTATGGTTGCCTCTCACATGGCCCTCATGGGGACCTGGCCCGCAACCCAGGCATGTGCCTGACTGGGAATCGAACCGGGTCCCAGCCTGTGCAATCCACTGAGCTACACCAGCCGGGCAGATTTTATTTATTTTTAGACAGAGGGGATGGGAGGGAGAGAGAGGGAGAGAAAGGTCAATATGTGGTTGCCTCTTGTGTGCCCCCCACTGGGGGCCTGGCCTGCAAGGCAGGCCTGTGCCCTAGACTGGGAATCGAACCTGTGACCCTTTGGTTCACAGGCCAGACCCACTGAACCACACCAGCTTGAGCTAATACACAATTTCTAAGACTTGAATGTGGAAGGTGCCCAGTTAATAAGAGATGGGAGCGACCTGGTTAATGGAGATGTTATTACCAGTCAGTGGGAGCAATGCAGACTCTTTAATACACATTGATGGCTCACTGGCAATCTGCGTGGTTCAGGTCAGCCTCGCCTAGTGATCGTGGACACGTGACAGAAAACAGGAACGCAGTTAACGTTTTTCACCCATCAGCTTGGCAGATAGTAAAACGAGGTGGTTATCAAGCAGGGGCTGTGCAAAGGAGTAAGGAGGGCAGTCTTCAACGTGGGCCGTGGGGCGGGACGTGGCACGGCCACCCGGCAGGACAGCGGGTCGTGTCGGCCCGAGTTGAAGGCGTGGCGCACGTTCCCATGTACACGCACTGCCGCCTTCTCGGGAACGGCTGAGCCGGGCCCAGTGTGTTCCTGAGCTAGAAGACTGCACAACGCACACTACACGCACACACAGACATTATGAAGCAGGTTAATGAAGCAAGGTGAATTACGACCATGTGTATAAACACGGGTAAATTTGCCAAAGAGTGAAAAGAAGTAAGCTGACACCGTTCATGTTAAACACGACACAGACAGTATTATATGTCACCTGTTGGAAGTAAAATGCACACAGAATGTGCACGAGACAAATGGGCTAGAAGAATGCGCACGGCTAGCCGTGGGGCCTCGGAGGAGGGCGAGGAGACCCACGTGGACGTGGATTAGGGGTGAGGGATGCAGAGCTTATCTGTAAGGCTTGGCTAATTTAAAATACCCGTGCCTTCATTGTTCATGTCATTGGGAAAGAACATACGTGGGAAAAGGCCCGGGGACAAATACGGCAAAACGGGAGCAGTGGTTAATTCTGGGTGGTAGGAACATGGCTGGTGATTGTCACTTTCTTCTTGACATCTCTAGGTATGTTTAGAATGTTCCTCAAAAAATACATCTTCGATTCTTCACCCTCACTGGAAGTAGTTATTAGCCTTAATGTCATTCTGTTTTCCTAGAAAACGTGGACACAGACTTGCAGGCCAGCCTGGGGCAGAGCGAGGAGAAGCCCGTGCCCGCCGCCCCTGTGCCCAGCCCGGTGGCAGCAGCCCCAGTGCCGTCCCGAAGGAACCCCCCCGGGGGCAAGTCCAGCCTGGTCCTGGGTTAGCTCTGGCTGCCCGGGTGCCGTTGTTCTGTGTGTGTTTCCTCCATGCTTGTGAACTGCACAACTCGAGCCTGACTGTACGTCTTTTGGATTTGTTTCATTAAAAAAGAAGCACTTTATGTACTGCTGTCTTTTTTCTTTTCCTTTTATTTTTGAAGAACAGGTTCTCTTGATCTGTCCTGATTCCTCTGAGTCTGTGGGCCATGGCATGGTGTTTTCTAGTAGTAGATTGGAGGGAAGCTTTGTGACCCTTAGTATTGTGTTTCTAAGAATGAATAATTTGGTTCCAAATCTGTCAGAGGATCTTTTGTACTGAGGTTTTTAAACCCCTTTTCTTGTCAGCTTTACTTGGGTTTACCAAGCCTTGTGGACAGGCCAGTAAACAGGCCACAGGCACCGTCCCTACAGGCCCCCAGCACAGGGCTGTGTACGCCGCACCTTCTCGGTGCTGCCCTAACGAGTCAGTGCCCTTTGCTGAAAGCATCTTCCTGTGCCATGTGGAACAATAAAGAGGCCTGCGCCTCATGCCGTGCTGCCTGCAAAGCAAAGAAACTGCCTTTTCTTTCTGAACCTTAAGAAATGTAAGCCAGATACTAACGCAACTGGCCAAGGAGTGAAGCCTCCTGCTCTCACACAGAGGAGCCGACCAGTTCCAGGTGGTGAAGCGAGCAAGGGCGGTGAGGCGCAGAGCGGGGGTCTCCGTCTTGCCCGGACCCCGCGGGGGCAGCAGCGCTCTTAGGTAACTTGCAGCTGTGTGCATGATGCTGGTGCTTGACCGTGAAACGCAAAGTCTCATCCTCAAAACGTGTGTTGTACTTCACAATCCTGGACTGTGGCTCAAAGTAAACAATGTACAAATTTTGAAATAGTGTGTCCCGTGTCATCTTTTTGAGACTGTTCTGCCTGTTTGAGCGCTTTTTTCCTCGTTACTGTAAATCCTGTTGCTCAGTGAGGTGAAGAGGCATTCAAGGTAAACTAGTGCAGGCCCAAGACAAGTGGGCGCCTCTCTGCCTGAAGTTCTGGAGACAGCAAGTTTAGACTCGTAGTATGAGTTCGAAGTGCCAAAATGATGATTAACTTTGCTACCTGTGGTAATGCAATTCAGGCATAGTAAGACGAGTTGACAGCCAAAATGATTATTAGCCAAAATATTTTGGACTCACGTCCTCTCACACCTGCAAGGTGCCTCTCAGTGGTGGGTGGGCAAAGGAGCACTCCAGAGGAAGGGTCCACATCATTAGAGGGGGGCAGGGCAGTGGGGGAGGGGGAAGAGTCCCCTTGGGTGACACGGAGACAGCTGGGTTCTAGGGAGAAAGTTCCAGGTCATGTTATATTAAGTGTCTAAACTGAGCATTATTAAGACCTGACTTTCAGCAGCAACTATGCTACTGACCAGCTGTATTCTGTTGGCTTGTCATTTGGGACTTGATTTCCTAACTTATGAAGTGACCCCTTGGAAGTAGTTCGCCTCCAAACCCGTTTCATGACAGATGAGTGTGCTGCGTGACCACAGATTCAGTTGCGCTACTAGGCATCTCCCTGGGAAGAATAAGGGCAGTTATAGCCGCGTGTGTTACGTTTTACTTAGGGTGTGAAGCATGCTAGCCTGACTTTCGGTTTCTAGTGTAACTCTGGGGGTAGGGGTTCCTGGAGAAGAGATGTCCTTGATTTGGGTACGGCTTGTGATTTGAACTTAATTCTGTGAAGAAAAATACCTAATCAAAAGCTGTTCTGGAGGCGGTTCCTCATTTTTTCGTTACGGCAGAAAATAAGACTGAACTGCTGGAAAGAAGGTGAGCTGTTCTGAGGGAAGGACGGGCAGTTCTGCCTGTCATTTTACTACCACCAACATTACATAAAGTTTTCGGAAATTATATAAACATGTTTGCTAAAGGTTCGTATTAAATCTTCCAGTTAGAAAGCTTAGGGTCTAGAAAGTGAAGTTGAGTAATCTTAAAATGATGACTGGAATCGACATTTTGGACTTTTTAACCAGTTTGTGTGACTTCAGTGGCATAGTAAAGGAGAGGGAAAAAGAGTCAAGTTCTCAGTATTTGCTGTTTATGCAATAAATTCTACCTCTTACTTCCCTTTATTTTTATTGTTTAGACTGTTACAGTTGTCCCTACTATTTACTCCTTTGCCTCGCTCCCCGCCCCCGCTCCGCCCAGGCTATCACCACACTGTTGTACTCGTCCACGGGTCACGCAATTCAAGCACGTGGTTTGGCTAATCCCTTCACCTTGCTTCCTCCACCTCTTAAGCTTTTTTAAAGTTCGGTCCCCTTAGAATGAGACGCCAGGCTCCCCTCTGTAATGCTTCTGCTGCATTGGTTTGGCAGTATCGGGGTGCTCTTGGGGAAACTACATGGATGTAGTCAGGAAATTGCTTGAAATCTACAAAAGGAGGCGTTAACAAAATTTAGCAACATCCAGCATTTTAAAGGGGGATCTAACTGCCGGCTCTAGAGGCGCCAGTTCCACAGGGAGAAAAAAGGGCAGTCCCGATGACCCGAGCTTGAGGGAAATCGTCTGTCAGGTGGGACTGTGTGTTTTAAGTAGAAGCTTCCACGTTCCAAATACGCAGGTCCGAGCAGTCCATTCTCGGGAGCTCGGCTCCGGGTCCGCAGCGTCCCTGCGCTCCCCCGCCCGCAAGCAAGGACTGGCGGTCTGGGTCCCAGGAAAGGGGGAGGCAGCCGCCCGGGTTTAAGGAGCCTTGGATCTCCGCTAGAAGAGGCTTCACAGTAGTTTGGATTCTGGGGACGCCTGCGGCAGCTGAAGACCAGAAAGGCAATCCCCTGCGCCCTCCCCGTGCGTAGGCCTCCACTGCGGCGGGTGGGCGGGGGTCTATGGAACTCCGCCCACAGAGGCCACGCCCACCGCGGTTCCGGAAGCGGCAGTCGGGTGCTCAGTTCGTCCTCGATTTCGCGGGTCCTGGTGCTCCCGCGATGGCGACGGCACTGCGGCACGGGCGGCCCGTGCGGGTGCTGGTGGACATGGACGGCGTGCTGGCCGACTTCGAGGCTGGTCTCCTGCGGGCGTTCTGCCGCCGCTTCCCCGGGGAGCCGCACGTGCCCCTGGCCGAGCGTCGCGGCTTCTTCGCTCGGGAGCAGTACCGAGCCCTGCGGCCGGACCTGGCGGTAGGGCGTGGGGGTGGCGGGCGCAGCGCGGGGCGCCCTGGGAGGACCCCCCACAGGACCCGGGGAGAGGGATCCTCGACCCCGCAGGACATTTAGGAGTAGGGAGTCCTACCCTGGGGCAGTATGATCTCTGATTCACTTCCCGAGACACCCTTTTCCTGTTTAAAATCAACAAAACTCACTTAAGAATATACAGTTCATCCAGGATAAGAAGAGCCCGCCCCCCACCTTTGAGACCCTCGCTGGGGTGGATCTGCTGAGGCAGAAGCCAGGATGGAACGCTCTCTTTCAGGACAAAGTTGCCAGTGTGTATGAAGCCCCCGGCTTTTTCCTAGACTTGGAGCCCATCCCTGGAGCCTTGGAGGCCATGCAGCAGATGAACGCCCTGAAGGAGTGAGGAAGGGGGAGAGGGGGCGGGGAGCAGGGGCCAGCACCGGCCTGTCTAACTAGCCCCTTCTCTGCAGCACGGAGGTCTTCATCTGCACCAGCCCTCTGCTGAAGTTTGACCACTGTGTGGGAGAGAAGGTGCGGCTGCCCCCACATGTCCCAGACACGCTTAGCTTTCTAAGTCATGATCTTAAAATAAACCAGCGGAAATACAGGAAGGGTGGGGTGGGGCAGAGGGGAGCTGCATCTGTCATGGGCCGCAGACCCCACTCACCTACTTCCTCCCTGGTCCTGAATTCAGGGGCCGTCAGGCCCTACTGACAGATCTGTGCCCCCCATAGTATCGCTGGGTGGAGAAGCACCTGGGGCCCCGGTTTGTGGAGCGCATTATCATGACGAGGGACAAGACGCTGGTCTTGGGGGACCTGCTCATTGACGACAAGGACACCATTCAAGGTTGGATCTCTTTCCCTTGGCAACCTCTAGGCATCTGGCCTTCTGGGATTAGGGAGAGGGAGCAAAGGAACAGGTCACAGACTGCACGCTCGCTGCCTTTCTCTCACGCCCTGCCCCAGGCCAAGAGGAGACCCCAAGCTGGGAGCACGTCCTGTTCACCTGCTGCCACAACCAGCACTTGGCCCTGCCCCCCACCAGGAGGCGGCTGCTCTCCTGGAGCGACAACTGGAGGGAGATCATAGACAGCAAACGGCGACCAGGGCTGCGGACAGGAGCTGAAGGCGGGGAAGGCCGGCGAGCAGGGAGCCCCAGCAGAGCCGAGTGACAGGGCAGCAAGCAGGTGGCGGCAACCCCAGCACTGGGGAGTGGGCAGACAGTAACCTCTACTCTCAGGCCCGCCACCACCTCCTGAGACGGCTGGCGTGGGAACACAGTGGGAGACCAAGCCGGACCTTTGAATAAAGCACTTGGTTTACTGCTCTTTTCAGGCCTTTATTTGGGAGTGAAGCGTCAGGGGCCCCAGGGCTGCAGATGGAGTGGCAGCTGGTGGAAGAGGCCTTCCCCTTCCTGTCTCCATGGCCCTAGGTCCCGCCTGCCTCCACAGGCCTGGATGCCATTCCTCCCACATCTGCCTTTCCTCAGTCATGTAGGTCAGGCTTATGGGAGTGCAGATGACCAGGGCTCCCCATTACTCCTGAACCCCAGCCTTCTGTGGCTGTCCCATGCCCCTTCCCCTATGCTGACCAGCACACACTGTGTCAGGGTCTGGTCCTCTGTCTCCGGAGCACCCCTCTTGCTTGTATCCCCGAAGCCCTCAGGCCTGAGATGCACTTGCAGGGGCAGCGACTCCCCTTACTTAACCCTGATGGCAGAGGGGGGCTGGGCATGGGGGAGAAGACGCTGCTCTGAGTGTGTCCCTGTGTTCTGAGGTCATCACCCATGTGGCCTTGGTCTGACCGCCTGATGGCCACATTCACAGTCACTGGGCTGCATCACTCAAGAGCAGGGACCACTTCCTTGTCTGTGAAGCTCTCCCATCATGCCTGGCAGATAGGCTTGTGTGGATAATCGGTTAACCCTGGGCCACAGAGTCCTCTGGGCCCGACGCCAACGCAGACAGCTTGTGGGGCAGGCGCCCAGCCTCTCGGAGCCTGGAGGTCGTTTTAATAATGAGGCTTCTCATTCCCGTTCCTCAGAACTGCCCCAGACGCTCCTGTTAAGGACCATGCCTCCTTCCTCAAGCTCAGGCAGTGTTCCTAAGCCCCGGCCCAGCTGCTCTCCAGAGAACCACCTTCTGCAAAAGCCTCTGGATGGAAGGAGCGGTTGCTTCTTACACGAGGGTGAGAGCCTGGCAGTGGGGCGGAGCAGGAGGCAGGGCCTTCGCCCCCCCCTTGGTGGGCGCGCCAGCCTATGAAACTGGCACCGCCTTCAACTTCCTTCTCATGTGTCTCAATGTCTGTCTCCCTCCACTCATCTCCTAATGCCTTCCGTCACACTGTAAATACCTGCCACGCTGAGAAAACTCACCTTTAAAATGGCTAAAAAGGCACCATCTAGGGAGAATGTGCGCCCTGGGAGCTACTGGCCCCTGCTTCCTAAGCCCCACCAGGGTGTCGGGCTTGTCTCAGGGTCTCCTTGCATCAGGACTGCTGTGGGGCCTCGGTCCTTGGCAGGGGGATACCCAGGGCAGAGTGGGCCGGCCGGCGGCGGGCTTCGGCCACCTGGCTGGGGGAGCAGAAGTCTTCCAGGAAGATCTGGGCCAGGTTCCGGAGCCGCGTGTTGGCTGAGAGGGAGAAGCGCAGCATGCACTGGACCACGGGCAGCGCCGTCAGGTCGGGGTGGGAGCCAGGGCCCGGTGCACTCAGGTACATGAGCGTGGTGACGGCAGACAGCACGGTCTCCTCGCTGGCACTGGACAGGCAGCTGGTGATGAGCGGGACGCCCCCCGCCTGCAGGATGTGCTCCCTGTTGGCCCTGTCTGGGCACAGGTTGCAGAGGCCTCCTGCGGGGAGAGCAGGGTGAGCCTGGGGGCCCCAGGCCCGGGCCGCCCCCTCTGCCCTCCCTCCTCTCTGCCCACGGAGTCCAGGGAAGGGCCCGGGATGAGGGGCCCCAGGGACAAGGGATGCGAAGTCCGTTCTAGACTCCAGCGCTCCCTTACAGGGTTCCAGCAAGGCCCGCCTGCCCGCCTGTCGCAGCCTAGCCCTCTGGAAGTGGCCACTCTCCTTTTGCTGTGGTCAGTTCGGTGGCTGGTGTACTACCCCCACCCCCTTTTTAAAAGTAAAACATAAAACAAAACCCAAAATATATCTTTAAAAGAATTTTAAAGTATAGGTAAGATAATGGTTTCACGGTGTATATATAGGTCAAGACTTATTAAGGTGTACCCTGTAAGTATGTACGGTTTATTATATGTCAGTTATACTTCAATAAAGCTAAAAATATTAGCCCTGGCCAGGGACCTCAGTCGGTAAGAGCATCATTCCAATACGCTAAGGTTGTGATCTTGATCCCTGGTCAGGGCACACAAGGGAAGCAACCAATGAATGCATAAATAAGTGGAACAGCAAATCCATGTTCCTCTCTCTCTTTAAAAGGAAACACATGCCTGGCTGGTATAGCTCAGTGAATTGAGCGCGGGCTGGGACCCAGAGGGTCCTGGTTTGATTCCCAGTCAGGGCACATGCCTGGGTTGCGGACCAGGTCCCCTGTAAGGGCCATGTGAGAGGCAACCATACATTGCTCTTTCTCCCTCCCTTCTCCCCTCTCTAAAATATTATAAGTCAAAATATGAACCATTTCCATCCCCTCACCCAGACATTTAGCATTTGCTTTTCATTCCATGATTTTTAAATATGGAAATACACCCTTCATAAAAATCTGATACTCCCCTTTTTTCTAAGCCAACTGTGTTCACTTAACAATGTACTGTGAGTACCTTCGAGGCGAACAAACCTACAGGTGCGGCGTCCCTCAGCGGCTTGGCCACACGCCGCGTCAGGGACACAGGGTAACTTATGAGAGGGCGGAGCACTTCAGTGTCATTTCCCATCACTGCTACTAGGGTGCTGGGGCAGAAACGCAGGCCAGATTGAGATGAGAGATCTGTGGTTCTGGGTCCAAGCAGCCATGGCCCAGGCAGTGCAGCCAGACCCCCCCCCCCACGTCAGGTCCACAAGCACTGCCCCCCAATTTAGTAACCTCTCTGCCCTCGGGACTGTGCCGCACCGCCCTGCTGCAGTGCATAGCATGGCCACTCGATGCAGGAAGCTGACTTCCTGCCGTCATGGCACCGCCACCTTGTTATGTTAACCACACTGCAATTTAAACAACGGCTACCAGGCAAAAAGAGAACAAGTTCTGACTGGCTGGTGAACATGCTTTGGACAAACCAGACAGGCCAGAGAAAAAGAGAACAAGAGGAAAAAGAAGGGTACTTCTAGACGCAGGGATCCAAAGAACCTGCCCCCCTCCCACAAGAGAGGCAAAAGAGGAACCCCCAAGAGCAGCCCAGGATGAGAAAGCTGGAGGCTCTGAGACGTCAGGCAGGTGACCTTGGGTCACACAGCAAGTAGGGCACTGCTGCAGGGAGGCACAGGGGGGCCTATGGGCTGTCCCGGGGATTAGATGAGGTCACACTGACAAATGCTGGGCCTGCACCTGGCCCTTGGAGGGAAGGGCCCAAGAGGACACTACACCTGAGGACGCGGCCACCCAGGGGCGCCGGGCTGTCCGCAGCCCGTCCCAAGTCAGCGTCTCCATTTGGGACTATGTGTTCTTGGATTTTACTTCAGCTTCTTGAGAATGGTTCTTGCTGGAATTTCAAGTTTAAGGGACAGAACAGTGCATTAGGAAAGCCACCCCAATGCAGAAGAAGGGGTGCGGGCATGCGTGTGTGCTCACATTCCCTGGTTCTCTGTGAAGGGAGGACTGCGGGGGAGACAGGAATGGAGGGGGACTTCCTTAAACACCTTGTAATATAGTTTTGACCTCAATTGATGAATTTCACTTCTAGAAATTTACCCTACAGATACAGTCCCACAAGTAGGAAATGACACAAAAACAAGGTCACCCACTGAAACACTGCTTGGGAGAGCAAAGTGGAAACCAGCTGAACCTGCACTCCGAAGGGGCTGGCTAACCCTCAGCCCGTCCCGGCCACAGGCTACCAACCATGGCCTCTGCGCCACGTACGCAGCATGAGGCCACTCCTTACGGACTGACACTGCAGGTGTGTCAAGATATGTTGCTAAGTTAAAAACAAAAGAGCAGAATATTGATATAGTTAGTGCCCTGGCCAGAGTAGCTCAGTGGATTGAGCACTGGCCTGCAAACCAAAGGGTTGCCAGTTCAATTCCCAGTCAGGGCACATTCCTGGGTTGTGGGCCAGGTCCCTGGTAGGGGGCATGCAAGATGCAACCACACATGGATGTTTCTCTCCCTCCCTTCCCCTCTCTAAAATAAATGAATACAATCTTTAAAAGAAGAATATTGATGTAGCATACTATACATGTGGAACAGGAGAAAAAGGACTCACATACGACATATGCTATGGGAGGGATATATGCTATGGGAGGGATGGTGGAGACAGCCCTGGTCCAGGTAAGGACAGCCTGCTGACCTAGGGAGGGAGAAGCAGCGGGGCAGAACCTGGACATCACCTTGAGTTTCTTCTTAAGCAGAGAGATGGATGACCGCAGGGGCCTAACCGATTGGTGGGAGAAGGGAGCACAGGGGAGCCCGGAGGAGGAGATGGAGCAAGGGCTCTGTGGCAGGCAGATCTGGTTAGAATCCCAGGACTGCCACTGAGCAATAGGAGACGAGAGCAAGCGACTTGATTTCTCTAAGCCTTGGTTTCCTCATCAGTCAATGGGCAGAGAGAGAGAACGTGATGGAGGCCCTTCCTGGCACACAGTAGCTGTGCACCAAAAATGGAGCTGTTTCAGCCCCAGAGGCGGGCACGGGGCGGCACGTGCAAACCGCACACCCGGAAGAGGGCTGCCACACACAGGAGAGGTGAGCAATGATAAAGCAAACGCCTGTGTGACCCCAGCACTGAGGTCGGGAAGAAAACATCGGCAATCCAGAAGCCTTCCTGCGTCCCTTCCTGATCCAATTCTCTCCCTGGGAGGGAAACACCTTCCTGGTTTGGAAGAATTTAACAACAGTTTTTCGTAAGCAAAACCTTTTATATGTTTAATTTAAAAATAACTTTTACACACACATCCCTAAACACTGCAGTTCGTGTCTGCCTGTCTCGGACCTCACAGGACGGAAGCACACTGTAGCGCTGTGCCCAACAGCGTCACTGCGTGTAGCTGTGGGCTGCTCATTCACCTTGCTTAACGGTATCAACACCCCACAATGCTGGTGTCTGCTCCACCGGCTACTGTTTCCAGTTTGGGACCGCTACAGACAATGTTGCCGGTGGCACTTCTGCACATGCGTCTGGATATACATTTGCCCTAACCTTGCTGGCTCGTGGGATTTGCCCAGCTTCAATTTTACTAAATACTGTTTTCCAGAGAGAGGCCCTGAAAGCCTGCTTTGGACTTCTGGTCAGGATGGCAGCAGAGGCAAACACGGCTCACCTCCTTGCACAACCACATCAAAACTACAACTGAAACATAGAACAACCGTCACTCAGAACCATCAGAAACCGGGCTGAATGGAAGGCAAACCTGAGACTCCATCAACCTGGCTAACACTGCTCGCCTTGCCCCAGAGATCCCCTGAGACTCCATCCCACTGCATGGAACCATGAACCACCCAAACTGTTAACAGGGACTTTTCCATATGAATGGCTGGTCTTGGCTCATGCTTCACAACTTCTTCAATCCTATCAAACAAGGAAAAGCTCATCACAGTGAGCTCCCAGCCCCCAGCCCCCACCTGGTACCTCTTGCAAGTGTCCCCAGACCTGGTACTAGCAGCAGCCACCTCAGATTGCTTTACAGCTCAGGCAGGGTGGCCCCAGAAGAGCACAGGTGGGAGCTGACCTCGGCCTGAACCACCTGGGAAAATCCAGAGCCTGTGCAACCAGTGGACAGCTATAGACCACGTCGGAGCAACGTCCCCCTGCCCCTGCACAGCTGATCCTCCATGGAAGGTAGAGGTTGGTGGTCGGTGGTCAAAGCCAGTCCTTGCAGCTGACTGGCCTGGGTAAATCCCTCCCACTGACCTGCCAACAGCAATCAAGGCTCGACTGCAAGAGGAGGGTGTCCTCAGCCCACACAAAGGGCAACACCTTGAATGCCCAGCTAGGGTGATAGGGGAGGTGGTGCCCTGGACCTACAAGACACCTACTATATTAGGCCATACAACCAAGACAGGGAGTCAAAGCAGCTCTACCCAACACACAGAAACAAACACAGAAGGCTGCCAAAACGATAAGACAAAGAAACCTGGCCAAAGTGAAAGAACAGATCAAAACTCCAGAAAGAGCCAAATGAAATGGACATAAGCATCTATCAGATGCAGAGTTCAAAACGCTGGCTATAAGGATGTTCAGAGAGATTAGTGAGGATCTCAACAGCATACAACGGATCTGGTCAGGAATAAAAGATACACTAATTGAAATAAAGAACAACTTACAGTAAAAAACAGTAGAGTAGATGAAGCCAAGAACGAAATCAATGCTTTGGAACATAAGGAAGCAAAAAAACCAACAGAAAAGCAAGAAGAAAAAAGAACCCCCCAAAAGCAAGGACAGTATAAGGAGCCTCTGGAACAACTTCAAGCAATCCAACATTCACGTCACAGGGGTGCCAGGAGAAGAGAAAGAGCAAGAAATTGGAAAGGAACCCAAAACACTAATTTGAAAGGACATAAGCACCCCTATGTTCATTGCAGCATTACTTATGATCGCCAAGATACGGAAATAGCCCAAGTGTCCATCGGTAGATGAGTGGATAAAACAACTATGGGACATTTACACAATGGGATACTACTTGGCTGTAAAAAAGAAAATTTTACCCTTTGCGACAGCACGGATGGACCTGGAGAACATTATGTTAAGTGAAATAAGCCAGTCAGAGAAAGACAAATACCATATGATTCCACTCACATGTGGAATCTAATGAACAAACTGAACTAACAAGGAAAATGGGGACAGGCTCATAGATGGAGAGCAGGAGGCAGCCGGGAGTGGAGGGACTGAGCAAAAAGGAAAAAGGACTCATGGACATGGACAACAGTGAGGTGATTGCCAGGAGGGCGTGGGGTATAAGGGGACTAAATGTTGATGGAAAAATACACTAAAGATTAAATAAACAATAAACAAAAACAAAGGGAGGCCCCTGAGGATTTTTATCCACCACCCTTTTTCTGCACGCCACCACCACCTGGTGGCAGTTACATGTACTGAAGAAAATAGCACACAAGGAAAGGGCTTTGTACCTGAATTCTGGGAGGCAACCTACTCGAACTCGGTTTTAGTGCCAAGACCGCCAGTATTCTGCGATATCCTAGGATTTAACCAGTTTTCACACAGGTAGAGAAAACTGTTCTAAAATACCAAATTTATTTTAAAAGAGAGACAGAGACCGAGATCTAAGGAATACAACAACCAGATTGAATTGCATGGATCCTGGTTTACACAAACCCACCAGAAAAAAATGTCCCTTTGGGAAATACTATGACAAAAATTTGCATAATTGGATATTAGATGACCATGGAATTATTACTAACGGCTTCTTTCCCTACATAGATAAGATTACTTTCATTATATAGAGAAATGTTATTATTTATTTATTATTATTATTATTATTTTAAATTTAGAAAGAGGGGAAGGCAGGGAGAAAGAAAGGCAGAGAAACACCGATGTGCGAGAGAAACAGCAAGGGGTTGCCTCTCATATGCGCTCTGACCCCGGGGCTGAACCCACAACCTCCTCATGTGCCCAGACCCAAAATCGAACCAAAGACCTTGCGCTTTGCAGGACGACACGCAACCCACGCGGCCACACCAGTCAGGGCAGAAAATGTTACTTTCTAAAGACGCATGCTGAAAAAGAATTTTTGTTTTCCTTTCAGAATAAATTCCAAACGCTTTCCCGTGGCCTAGATAGACCTAAGCCCCTGGGAAGCTCTGGGACTGCCGCCTCCCTAACCTCACCTTGTCCCTCTCTGCTTCGCTCGCCACAATCCGGGCACACCGGCCTCCCTGGGGCTCCTGCCGCCCGCGGTGCCCAGGCCGAGACGAAGCAGCGCCCATCTCCCTCTGCTCTGCTCGTCACTGTGTATTTCCTCCGGAGTCTCCGCGTGTCGGTTGGTTTGCTCACCATCCGGCTGCCCCTCCTAGAATCGAAGCTCCTCGAGGGCGCAGACTTTCCCGACTTGTTCGCGTCTCTCCAGCACTTCGAGCCCCTGCTCACACTGATTCACGCCCACACCTGTCTGCCCGGTGAATAACTTCATGGATCTTAGCCCCTAACAACTACAGGAACGACGAGCCATTCCGAATCGCCTCTACGTCTCTGGACACTAACCCATTAAAATAAAGAAGGGCACTCTCACAGCCTGTCCCCTCGTTATGATCTCATCTCTACAAACAGGAGGGACGGCAGGCCCGCGGAGGGAGCCCTGGGCGTGAGCTGCAGGCCTGGCTCAAGCTGCGGCCTGGACACCGTGTGGACGGCGAAGTCTGCCACTGCAGCTGAGGGACGGACGGACGGGTTGCCCGAGATCCCTCCCCCTAAGATTCACTTCTCTCGCCATAGCCCGCCACCGGGCGTCCGGGAGACCAGCCCCGTCCTTACCAATAGCGAACTCCACCAGGGTCTCATTCTCCTCCGACAGCGAATCGAGGAATAAATCCAGGACCTGAAGCTGTCGCAGATACTGGTAGTTGCTGGGGTCATAGGCGAAGTTGGCGAGGTTGGCGAGGACTTGCTCCTTGGCGTCTGCAGCGGGAAGGCGGCGCTGGAGCCAGGTCTGGGGCGACGGTCGCGGGCGGACCGCTGCCCCGCCCCCCGCCCCGCACACCCTGTCGCTCTCACCTTGGCTCTCCGTCTCCTGGAATTCCGTGACCAGCGCCTGCAGGTATCCCAGCCGCCCCACGTGGGGGTCTATCTTCGGCTTCTGGGCCATGGGGGACAGGCAGGAGAGTGTGGCAGATGAGGCCGGAAAGGCGTGCGAGAACCTCACGGGGCCTCACTGGGTAAGGGCGGACCACGGCAGGGTACGGGTCAGTCTCCCGGCCTCGGGTCCTGCAGTAATTTGCAGCTGTAATTGGGATGAGGTGCGGTATCAGGACCTTGTAAAAGATGGGCGTGAAAATCTGAGGCGCAGGAGACTTGGAAACAACTGCGCGATGGAGGAGGAAGTAGCACCACCTAGCCCTCAGCTTGACGGTAGGATTTTCCGCTTGACTTCCGGCTTCCGCCGGAAGCCGCACTTAGCTCCGTCCCAGAAGGTGGGAAGGGGTAGGCAGAGGCGGGGCCGTGTCTGAGCTCGGCGCGCGTGCGCAATACGCTTCACGCCTTAACGTGCCGGCCGTCGGCGGAAGGCTGCGAGTGCTTTGAGGGACAGGTCTGGGGTCCTTGAGAGCGTAGAGGCGCCGGAGGGCTCCGTTGTGGGGGCTATCGAGGCAGAACACCTCCAGATCCTCTTGCATCTGACACCCCTCTGGAGCGTGGGCGTCGGCTGCCCGCGGACGACCACCGCTCCCCACCCCTCCCCACGGGTCCTTTGACACTGCTTTCTGGTCGGCTTTTCCAAAAAGCCGTGCAAGCCTGGTGCTCCCTGCGGCTCCCCAGCCCCAAGGTGAATCTTCCGCCTCTGGCCAGAAATCTCGGGAACCGGGTAAAGCTCTTTCAGTCAGGTGGACGGGGAGCGCTGGGCAGCACCGATGGGCGGTAGAAACCTGCATTCACCCAAATGTACCGTTTTGGGCAGCGACCCTGGATGTGGAAGGCCTTCCGTCCAATTCTTTCTTGGTGCTTCTCAGGAAGGTGATGTGTGAACGATACCCCGTAGGCGCAGGGACTGAAGCCCCAAGGAAGGAGGTGGACCTGCCTCCCTCCCATCTGATTGAAAACGCGAGACTTGGGCTGTGAGCTCCTTAAGGGCTAGGACCATGTGCCTTTGGTCCTGGGCCATACTCCATCCTGCCACCGTCCAATTGGGAGCAAGCCCTGCATGGCGTGGGCTCAGGTCCCTGTGGTCAGCCCCTGCCCTATGCACACCCCTTGTGGCTGCTCTGTGATAGTGGTGGCCCCAGGACCCTTACCAGGCCCTTCAGCTTCTTTGGGGAACTGATGTGGCCTGGGGATGTATATCTCAGCCCAGGGTGGCCTGGGGGCTTCTCTTCCTCTGGCTGGACAGAGTAGCAAAGGCTTGGGGGCCAGAAGGTCAGGCAGGGCTTGTGGGCAGGATGGAAGAGAGCTCCAACCTGTGCTACTCAGGAACTGTTCCAGACCCTGTGTAGAGGATTCCCAGAAAATCAGCTACATGTAGTTTCTGGAATCAGATAGGCCGCCTGTCTTCCCTCATTTGTTTCCTTCCAAGGCCTCAGCGGCCCTCTTCCTTGGGGAGAAATTCCCAGTCCTTGGTTTTGTGCTGAGGGCAGCAACCAGCTCTTACTCCTATCTGCCCAGTTCCTGGCACACAGTAGATGCTTAAATATTTGTTGAGAGCCTAGTGATTATTGCTGCTGTTGACAGAGGGCCAAGTTCTCTATGCTGAATGTTCACTAAGAATCCTTTTTTCCTTAAAAGAAATGTTTTGTTCTGACCGGTGTGGCTCAGTTGGTTGGGTGTCATCCCTCAAGGCAAAGGGCCATTGGTTTGATTCCCGGTCAAGGCACAGGCCTGAGTTTTGGGTTTTGTCCTTGGTTGGGGCACATATGAAAGGCAGTCGATCAATGTTTCTCTCTCACATCGATGTTTCTCTCCCTCTTCCTCCTTCCCCCTCTTTTAAAAATAATAATATATGTTTTTAAAGATTTAATTTATTTTCAGAGAGAGGGGAAGGGAGGGAGGGAGAGGGAGAAAAACATCCATGTGTGGTTGCCTCTTGTGCGCCCCCCACTGGAGACCGGGCCTGCAACCCAGGCATGTGCCCTGGCTGGGAATTGAACTGGCAAGCCCTTGGTTCACAGTCCAGTTCTCAATCCACTGAACCACACTCGCCAGGGCTAAATAATATTTTTTTAATCTTTTTTAAGGAAGTGGGCCTATTAGGGGATGTAATTTCAAAGCCTGGTGGCTACTAGTACCAAAAGCATGTACCTGCTCACCAGCCCCAACACCCTCCTTTCCTACTCCATAAGGATGGAGGACGCAGGACTTGGTAAAATGTTTTCAAGCTTTTCCCCTTCAGTTCACACTCTGTGGATGGTAGCCAAGCACAGGAAGGGGTAGGGAGCAGGAAGGCAGTGGGGTTCTCCAGGATCAGACTTTTCAAACTGGAAGAGACTTTAGCTTATCCAGGCCGACTTCCTCCTTTTTAAAATCCCAGTGGTGGTGAACAACTTGTCCAAAGTCACACAGTAAATGGCAGAGTTAAACATGAACTCAGGTCCCTATTATCCCAGCCAAGAACCCTTTTCTTCGCCTCTGCACTACCTTCTTTGGCCATAAGGGGGCACTTGTAACGGTGAGAAGACTGGATATCCTGAAGGATGCTTACTCATGCCAGCTGGACATGTGGAGGAGGAGGGCTGCGTGGGGTCATGAAAATAAAATCAGTCTCCTGATAAGGTTTTCTCGTTGGAGCCTGGTTGAGCCTGAATCAACAAACAAGGTATTGGGTGTGAGCAGCCCCCGCCAAGCTGGGAGAAACTTAGTGGGGGAGGAAGACTTATTCCAGGCCTGGTTTCCTGCTTCATTAGTTCACAGGTTTTAAAACCTGCTGCAGGAAACGTTTTTTTGTGTGTAATTCAAACAAACTGCTTTTCTGTTCCCTTGGTTGGTACCCTGCTGGGACAAGCCTGTCCTGATGACAATAAGCACCCACCCCCAGGGATGACCTCAAGGAAGGGCACCAGCAGAGTGTGTGTGTTTGTGGGGGAAGGGAGGCAGGAGGAGCTCTGAGCTCCAGGCCATCGACGCAGGCCAACGGGAGCAGGGGTGGACTGGCAGCTGGCCCAGCCAGCTCCTTACCCCAGGACCGGCACCTCTGACACAGCAGGGAGCAGGGAGTAGAAGGGCTTCTGTTACAAAAGCAGCTCTATGTTCAAAGAGGTCGTTGGACCCTGTCTAGCGATCCTCATCCTCCCTGGTCAGCCAAATGTCTGGCTTCCTCAACTCCAGTGCTTCTCTTCCCGCCAAAATACCAGGTGGGGCAAAGGAGGAAGGGAGACCCTGGAGCAGGCTCTGCAGAATGTGCAGCGGGCCCCTTGGACTTCACTGACTCTAGGACCCAAGTGAGGTGCTCCCCTCCGATTCTCTGCGCGGTCGCCAGGAGAGGTACGCCACCCGACGTCTAATCCACCCAAGCCCCGCAGCCAGGCTGACTCCTCGGCGTGGCCATGCACTGCCGCAGACCAAACTCATTCTCTCACAAGGTCCTTCTTTCCAAGGTTCCAATCAGTTGGAGACCCAGCAACGTGCTAGGGGCAGCCCTAAGGGCAAGGGCGGAGTCACCGGGAGGGAGGAGGCAGGAGGGCTTAGGAGGATAGGTGAGCTCTTTGGGACTGTGTGGACGTCAGAGGACAAAGAGATAACATCGGAGGCATCCAGCTAGACTCGATGGTCTTGTGCGTTCAGTTGTAGCAGCAGCAGTGGGCAGCCAGCTGAGCGGAGTCGGGAATGCCGGACCCAAGCAGGGCTCAGACCCACCTTCCTGGGCCCACGTGCCCTGGTGCCCGAGGGAAAGAAGGGAGGAGGACCCGCTCCTGCATTCTGCTCATTGGAAGGAACCCTGAGTCTTCAGAGGCCAGCCTCCAAGGTCACAGCTCCTGGCTGAGTCCCGACAGGCGGAGCCTGGACGGCCTTTGGTTCGGGCTTCTGGGCAGCACTTCACCTGGTGAAACAGCTGGACATCCTGTTCTTGGGCTGAGGCGGTGGTCACTCACTGACCTCAGGCCTCAGACGCTGGTCACGTACATGATTTCGGTCCACAGTGGCTTCTCAGAACTGCCTGTGCCCCCCCCAGTGCAGGCCTGCTCCGGGGCAGCCTCCTTGGCAGCTGCCTCCCCCTGGGCCCGCGGGGCCCGCTTCTCCTTTTTCCGAAGGGCACAGAAGCCACCGCCCATGAAGAGGGCTGCTGAGATGAGGAAGAAGCTGGACAAGTAGAAAACATAGCTGAAGTTGCTGTCGGTGCTGTCCAGGAGAAACCCTGAAGGACAGAGAACAAGTGAGGCCACGGCCTGGGGCTACCAGCCCCCACCAACTCTGTGCTCTGCAAGCGAAGGGACTTTATTTTTATCACTGCTATAGCCCCAGTACCAGGAATCATGGCTGGCGCCTAGTAGGCACTGGATAAATAGTTGTTAAATGAAAGAGGGAGAGGAAACACTAAACCTACTCTGGCACAGGCCAGGAAGACTCCCTGGGCCGAAGAGCACTTAAGGGCATGCCTTTCTGACCCTGGTGGCAGGAAGCTAAGCAGACAAGGGCCAGTGGAGTCTGGGACATCTGCTCGGCCATGCCCAGCACCCCTCCCCGCCTGCTTCCTCCCAGAGAGCTCTCTCTACTTGCTGGCTAGGGGAAATCCCTTGGGCCTTCCAACTGCACACTCAGGGGAGGAATCCCCACCGTCTTCGTGTAATGACTGCAGCCACGTGCTGTCTGTTGACTGTCCCCCACACCGATGGCTTCACAAACCTTCCCTTTTGCTCTGAGGGCACACTGTCAGCTGCTCAGCAAGCCCTCTCACGTGGGGCTCTGCTTCCATATCTGTGCATTCCTCCTGCCCTCCCCGCCCATACCACCATTGTGACCACAAATGTGTCCCTTTGCTTTACCCCCAGTGCTTCCACCAGAAGGGAAGTCTGCACCCAGCCACGTGCACCCAGGGACCGGCACAGGTCCCTATTGCAATGGTTGTAGCAGGTGCTCTCTTCTGCATTTTGCAGGTGACACTGGCTCAGAGAAGGCAGATGACTTGGCGGGGTTGCACAGGCAGGAAGCGGGAGAACCAGGATGTTAAGAACAGCAAATCCTTGTGTAGCACTTGCTCTGTGCCAGCTTCCCTCCTGCGCGCCTTACTGTATAACCCATGACCCTCACAACAAACCTACGGGGCAAACTCTATTACCTCCCTCACTTTGCTGAATAAGAAAACAGAAGTACAGAGAGAGACACGACAGAGTCGGGTAAGTCTGATAAGCAAACCCCTAGTTTCAACCGTTCACACCCTGCGTGCCAGTGAGGAAACAGGCTGGAGCCAGTCCCTTGGGGCTCTTGGGAAAATGACAGATTCCAAGTCCCCACCCCCAGGGTGCTGGACAGGGGCCCAGATCTGTCCAGACTGTTCCCTTCACCTCACTCCCTTACCCTTGTCTCCCAGACCACACCCTCAACCCCCAGGGGCCCTCCCTCCCTCTGGCCCTCCCGTCCCGGGCCTCACCAGCCAAGGGCGGGGAGATGAGGATGGAGATACTCTCCAGGATGGTGCAGAGGCCCAGGGCCCTAGAGAACCGATCCATGGGGACGACGTCCATGAGGACCTGGAAGAAGAGGGCGCCAATCACACTCATGGACACGCTGTACACCAGGCAGTAGCCCACCAGCACTCGGAAGTCAGCCGACATGGTGCAGACCAGGTTGGTGAGCCCGTTGAGCAGGACAGCTAGGGTGAACAGGTACTTGCGGTAGCTGGTGAAGCCCTGCCGCCCTGCCACCAGCCCAGCCATGGGCCGCAGGAAGATATTGCTAAAGCCGATAATGGAGATAAGCAGGGCTGCTTTGTGCTCATCCACCCCATGCCACATGGCATAGGGCACCAGGAAGACGTGTGGCAGCGGGAACCCGAGGATCATCCATGTGACACCCAGCGTGAACACTCGGTAGCCTGCGTTGTGCCACAGGATGTCGAAGGCCAGGTAGCGTAGGGTGACCCGGCCACATGCTGCCAGGCAGCCAGGAGCCGGTGTCTTGGTAGGTGGAGAAGGGCCTTTTCTGGTTTCGGAAGCCGTGCTGGTGGCCACTGGCCTCAGGATGGCCCCGCAGACACAGCAGTGGAGAAAAACCCCACCGAAGACGAGGAAGGTGCCCCTCCAGCCCAGGTCCTCCAGGAGGTAGCGGGCGAGCAGCGGCCAGAGTGTGATGCCCAGGGAGACGCCCACTGAGGCCAGTGCGTTGGCCAGCGCCCGCCGGCGGGTGAAATAGAAGCCCAGTACGGTGATGGTCGACTGGAAGCTGAAGCACAAGCCCAGGCCTATGGTGGAAGAGTGGAGACCAGCTCGAGGGTGTTCTGGGGCCTCCCACTGCATCCACAGTGGGGGTCACAGGGTCCTGTCCCCTGTCTGCTCGCCTGCCCTCCTAGCCCAGACCCACCTCCAGGTCCTCAGGGACTCAACGGTAGACTCAGCCTGCCTTGCCTCCTCCCTAGAAGTGTCCCCGGCCCTCAGATCTGCCCTCCCAAAGGCTCCCAGGGACACACCTGTCCCCTTGGCAAAGCACCTGGGTGATCTTTAAAAACTGAAATCAGCCCTGGCTGGTGTGGCTCAGTGGATTGAGTGCCCGCCTGCAAACCAAGGGGTCGCTGGTTCGATTCCCAGTCAGGGCGCATGTCTGGGTTGCAGGCCAGGTCCCCAGTGAGGGCCACGTGAGAGGCAACCACACATTGATGTTTTTCTCCCTCTTTTTCTCCCCTTCTTCCCCTTGCTCTAAAAATAAATAAAAATTTTTTTTAAATCCCTGAAATCAAATGACGTCTCTCCCCTGCTTAACATCTTCCAGAGACTTCCCATAACACCCAAGAAGAAAGTGTTCACTCTGCCCCAGAGGGCTGCACACCACCGGCTCCTGGCCACTCTCCCTGCCACTCACGGCGGTGCAGCCACATCAGCTTCTTTCCTCTGGACACCAAGCTGCTCCCGACCTCAGGACACTCGTCGTTTCGGTCCCCCCTGCCAGGAGCACACTCTCCTGACTTTTTCCTCCTGACTCAGCTCAGAGGCCACCTCCCCACCCAACTCTGGGCCTGGCCTGGCACAGCTGAACATTCTAGAGCGAAAGCTCACAACTATCCACAGCCACTGGCCTCGGGCGGGCTCTGGGATGCCCGGGATGCCAATATGTGTCCCTGGTCCGTTTACTCCCCTTCCTCCTGGATGACCCCCGGGCTTTCTTCCTCTTCATCCTCCACACCTCCCCCCCTCCTCACTCCCAGCTGACAGCCTGCCTTCCTGCCTGTGATGACGGACCATCCGCACCCCCGCTCAGGGCCAGCCCTGCATCTTGTCCGCTCTCCATCAATTTCCCTCGCTCTTGCATCACCCATTTTCTCTTTTCCAGCCTGCTCTCCTTCGTTGTTCTGTCTCCCATTAAAAACCAAACCAGCCCTGGCTGGTGTAGCTCAGTGGACTGAGCGCGAGCTGGGAACCAGAGGGTCCTGGTTCGATTCCCAGTCAGGGCACATGGCTGGGTTGCAGGCCAAGTCCCCAGTGAGGGCCATGTGAGAGGCAACCACACATTGCTGTTTCTCTCCCTCTCTTTCTCCCTCCCTCCCCCTCTCTCTAAAAATAAATAAAAATAAAAATCTTTAGTAAATAAAAAAAATTTAATTTAATTTTAAAAAAACCTTCTCTTGACCCCGTAGCCTCTCCTGGATTCCGGCCCGTTGCTGTGCTCCCCTGACATTGAAATTTCTTGAAAGTGTTTATCTCAGACGAATCAAATTGCTCTCTTCCTGTTCTTTGCTGAAACTGTTCCAGTCAGACTTTTACCCCCACCTCTGCCCCAGAATTGCTCTTACCCAGGTCTCCAGCCTCTACATTGCCAAGTCCAAAGGGTCTGGTCCCCATTCACCTGCACCGTCAGTGGCTTGACATCATCGCTCACTCCCTCTTCCTCTCAAACTTTCTTCATTCACTTTCTCGAGAAACCCCACCTTCGTGGTTCTCCTACTTCTCTGTCACTTCTCCGAACCCTTCAAACGGTTTCCTGTCTCACTACAACTGAACCTGCATCCAGCCTGCCCCTCCACCCTGCTGGCCGCCACACTGCTCCTTGACACCCCCGGGCCTTTGCACTTGCTGTTCCCTCTGCCTGGGACGCTCTTCCCCACAGAGCCTGGAGGCAGACTCCCTCTATTAGCTCTCTGCCCAAACAGTGCCTTCTCTGCAAGGCCTTCGCTGCTGGCCTTGTTGAAAACAAAGCCCTCCCCCAACCCTGCCTGTCTTTCACACTGGGTGTGCTAGATATTCTACCTTTTTACTTGTTTCACCTCTGCCCACCTTCACCCTCAGCCAGGACACTGTCGCATCAGCTGTCCTGTCTTCTCACACACTTGTCACGATCAGATACAATCCTTCTTGTGTATCTGTCCATCCTCCCTCTCTCTCAAGGGCTCCCTCGCAGAAGCAGCCCCAGAGGCAGGGAGCTTTGCCCGCCCTGCCCCCTTGAGCCTGGCGCTCTGCAGCAGGCCTCCAGCAATCCCCAGCCCGGATGACAATCACCTGTGAAGAACCCTGCTGCGATGTAGAGCTGGCTGAGGGTGTGGCTGAAGGAGCTGGCCACCATGCCCAGGCAGGCCAGCACACCCCCTGCCATCACTGTCGCTCGGCAGCCAAAGCGTCCCACCAGGATGCTGCACAGGGGGCCTGTGGGATGGAGGCAGGAGGAGCGGGGTGAGGAGCCAGCCAGCGGGTGGCAGCTGACTGGGCGGGTCTGGAGGGAGGGGCAGAGTGCGGCTGGGAGGGGGTTCCCGCAGACACTGGCCAGGAGGCTTAAGGGAATCAGCCCTGGAGCCTGCAGGCCTGGATCCTGGTGCCCACTCTGCACAGACTGGCCTGGACAAGGCTCTCCCTCTCTCTGCCTCAGTTTCCTCTGCGACAGGATGAGGGTGAGGAATCAGACTGGCTGATGGCCGACCAGGTATGAGACAAGGTGCTGCACGTGGTCAGTCTGACCCAGACAAGGGCCCCAGAGGTGCAGACGGAGGACTTCGCCGCACTGACCAGAGGCTGCTTCCCGCCGGCTGAAACAGGGTTGGCTCGTGACCTAGGTGACTGCTCCTCACTGGGGGTCTGTCTCAGAGGGCGGGGTCCTGGCATCTAAATCGTGGTGAGCATCCCCAGTCCCTGCTCCTACCCCATCCTCAAGAAGACTGGCCACAGCCCTCCCTCCACCCTCCCACCTACCCAGGGTGGGCAGCTGGGCCCCAGATACTCTGCAGCCCCTGCAGCAGCCTCTGGAGAAAACTGGGTGGGGCAACTCCCCCTCCCCCATCACCTCCAGCCACCACCTGTCTTGCACCCAGACATGTGGCTTCTGTCGGGAAAGGGGCCTGTTTTCCTCCACCCCACCCCCACCCTGACCCCGAGCGGCTTTCTTCCGGCCCAGACCCAGAGTAGAAATGAGCCAGTCCTGGCCGGCTGTTCAACACCTCGCAAGGCCCCACTCACCAAGAGCCCTGCCCCCACATACGTGTAATGAGTTTCCAGGAGAGTGAGTGTGAACACAAGGCGGGGGGGGGTGCGTATGTGCATGTGCTTGGGGTGGAGAGGGGATGTGTGGGTGTGAGCCGGTATGAATTTGGGAGTGAAGAGGAAGTGAGCAGCACATCCTCAGAGATAATCAAGCAGAGGAAGCTGTAGAGAGAGAGGCAAGGCTTCACAGTGGATATGACCACGGACCCGCACATCTCCCCACCGCCATACTTTAACCCGACTCAGGAAAGGTGATACTGGGGAAAACCCTGAGTCATGAGTTGGGGGTGGGGCTGGGACCTGTGCCAGCTTAACTGCGGGTGTGGGGGTGAGGCACTGGGTGTTTCTTTGGCAGGGGCGCTGCTTCTGCCCTGAAGTCACTCTGCAGCCTTGGGCAGGCCCTGTACCTTGTACTTGCTTGCTTTCCTCCTCTTTAGAATGTGTGGGTGCCAGGGACACGTAGGATCAATGAGCCTTTCACATTTAAACTTTCTATCGTACTCTGAATGAGCATGGGGTAGAGGTGTGTGCGTGCGACACAGAGAGATAAGACAGACAGGGCTCCCAAGCCAGCTGCAGTGCTGGAGACTGCTGGGGGGCAGGGGGTCTAAAGCTGGCTGGGGAGTCGGGGTCCCCACCCGATGCCCCGCTCCCAGAGCCCAGTTCCCAGAGCCTGGCCTGCATGCCTCTCTGGCTGCTCCCGTGCGTGGAAGGAACCCCCTGAGGTTCCCACTTCTGCACCAGCCTCGCAGGTGAAGAGGCCGTTCGGTCCGGGTCAGGCCTGGCCTTTCCCCTTGCCCTGAGCCCGTGCCCTGGGTGACAGGTTCAGGAGTCACTCCAGCAAAGGTCGCACCTATCACAGCCTGACCTCCCTTCCAGTTGGAGGGAAGGAACTGGAAGGACAAGCAGGTGCCAGGTGGAGGGAGGGGCAGGAGGAGGGCAGGGAGAGGAGGACAGCTGAGGCAAGCACACCCCTGCATGGGGAGCCCTGCGGCCCCATCAGCTCCCACTCCAGTTGACCCAGCCCCCCTGGAGGCCGCTGTCTGCGGCGTCTCCCCAGAGAACAGCCAGAACTGAGCCCGAAGCTGCAGTGGAGAACGCTCCTGGGTGTCTCCTGCCCTTCCCCTAGGGCTGGGGTCGGGCTGAGGTGGTCACAGTCCCGGAGGAGAAATGAGGGGGCTGCCTTCCCTCCATCTCCCCAGCCTTTGCAACTCCCCCTCTGCTTCCTGGGGAGAGACAGGGCTCTTGCCCTGCCCCGTCTTCTCCTGCGGAGAGCCCGCTTTCCCCTCCTGAAGCCGGTGAAGGTCTCCAGAATATGAATCATTCACGCTGCTTAGGTCTCCACTCTCAGCACTGACGAGTGTCGTGTGCTCTTCCCTACGATCCCACATGGGAGGTGGGCGGGATGCTGGGTGCTGCTCCCATAGGGCAGGGCAGAAACCAAGGTTCAGAGCGACCTGCCAGCCGCACCCCAGGCCGCTCCTCCTCCAGGGGCCCCTCAGCGGACTGGCTGTGTGTCTTGGGCCCCTCCCTGCCTTCACCCCTCCACAGCCTGACCCAGCGCCGCGGGATTCCAGCCAGGGGAGTGGGCCCTGCTGAGATCACATGAAATCTTAGCAATTCATCTGGAAAGGCACAGCCTGTGGCCTCTGAGAGGGGGACCCAGGAGGCCAGGGAGGCCACGGCTCTTTCCCAACCCCCAGGACCCCTCCTCAGGCTGCTTACCGCCGGCGTGGAGCATGGCTGTCAGGATGGAGGGGAACCAGGAGGTCTCGCTGTTGCTGGCCCGGAACTCATGCTGCAGCTCGGTGAAGAAGATGCCGAGGCACGTGGGGAAGCCCAGGGTGAGGCCCTGGGCCGCCACGGAGGCCAGCAGGACCACCCAGGCCCAGGAGCCCTCGGCACGTTCCAGCACCTGGGGCCTCCCCTGCTGGGAACGCCGCCACAGCCTCGCCGCCACGGCCATCAGGGCCTGGGCTGCCTGGGGAGGGAACAGAATGAAGCTACCAGCCCTCCCTCGGCTCACCTGCCACCTTTCCTGGGCGGTTGAAACCGTCCCTCCTCTTGCCCCAGCATCCGGTGTCGGAGGAGCACCGCCCCCTCGGGGAGGCAGCCGGGGCCCACGCGTTGGCCTTGGCGTCCCCGTCCACCCACTTCCCAGAGCCAGCCTGGCAGGAGGGGCAGGCAGGCGAGGGATCAGTGGGACGAGGCAGGTGAGTGGAATTATTTCTGGTCTAACACCACTTAGTGGTCAGCAGGGGCCACTTCCTGGCCTGGCCTTGGGCCCCCACACACAGCAAGTACTCAGTAACTGCTTGTAGAATGGAGCAGGTCTCAAGGGCCAGTGCGGTCCCACGGACCCCACAGACAGACAGACAGACAGACACACACATCCACGGAGAACCAGGCTTTCTGCACACAAACACAGATGGCGGCAATGCCACGTCAACAGCGAAGTTCACTGTCAGCGCTCTTGTGAAGGCCAGGGCGAGCAAGCTGGTGCTGGGTGCAGCCAAGGAGTGTACACAGAGCAGCTCAACAAGGGCGCCGGACGGGCGGTGTTCTGGGAGAAGCAGGGCCCCGTCCGGAACCCTCTGGCGGCACCTTACCACGCTCCCTTCACAGAGCGCCGTGCCCAGAGTCAAGTTCCACCGGCATGCTGAATGGCGGCTGCTCGGAGCACCCCTCACACACGTAACGGGCACTCACAGATGCATGCAGTCACAGACAGACACATTGCAAGACACAGGTTCACACACATGCACAAGAGTAGACACCCACTTACATAGACACACACAGGAAAGCCCAAAGGCACACAAACAAGTGTGCACAGACAGACACACACACACCCTCACACCTTTCGCTCAGGACTATCTTAGTTCTTTGCCACCACCAGGCCACTCCCCCTCATCCCAGAAGCCACCATAACCAGGCCTAGAAGCCCCAGGTCCCCTCCCCAGAGGCAGAGCCCTTTTCCAGCCCCCTCGCACCATCCTGGCTCTTCCCAGTGCCCTCTGACCTCACCTATGCACAGGGCTCCAGGTCCGGCAGGCGAGGGGCGTGACTTCCGCCTCCCATCCAATCAAGGGGCCCATGAGCAACTGTTCCCCCAGCCTTCCTCCTGTCAGCCCCAGGTCCAGGGAAAATCCATGGAAACCCAGGAAACTCTCAGAAATATGAAACCCCCTCTTCCTGCCAAGTCCAGCAGCCCACACCTTCCCCCCAGGCCCAGCAGCTGTAAAATGGCACCTAAGCTGGATCCACCCTAAAATGACTCCTTCCCATGCTCCAATTCCTTCTTGGTGCACAGCGCTGCCAAGGCGAGTGTCCCATTCATCCCAGCCCTCAGGGGGTGTATGTGTGTGTGTGGCCGTGTGTGTGTGTGGCCGTGTGTGGGCCAGGAGCACCTCCTGGCCTCCTGGCTCCTGCCCATGACACTGGCCCTAGAGATCCCCTCAGCGCGACCCTCCCGGCCCAGCTTCAGGCTGGGGGAACCTCAGACACCGCTCCTCTAGCAAACTGACTTTCGTCCCTTCCACAATTTCTGTTCCCTCAGCAAACGGAAAGGCCACCAGTGCTACCTGATCCTCTCTATGGTGACCTGAATGTCAGTGTCCACACCCTTCTCCATTGCTTGCCCCTCCTCCCCGACACATCCTGGCCCCTCACCCTTCTGGGACCTGCCATTTTCCAGTCTTCCCCCAGAAGGGCCACCAGCCTGCCTCGGCAGCCCTCGCCTCCTCTGCCCTTCCCTCCCTGCTGCCCGGCACTCCCGAGCTCTGT
This sequence comes from Micronycteris hirsuta, assembly GCA_004026765.1. Classification (NCBI taxonomy): domain Eukaryota; kingdom Metazoa; phylum Chordata; class Mammalia; order Chiroptera; family Phyllostomidae; genus Micronycteris; species Micronycteris hirsuta. The sequence continues at coordinate 62,595 of PVJI01004189.1, read as the reverse complement.
CTCCCTTCAGGGCAGTGGACCCCAGCCACCAGTCCCCCCTCCCCAGCTCTTGTCTCTCCTTGTTCAGTCTTGTGCTGCCCCTCCGTGGAGAGGTCCCTCTAGTGCCCTGCTCGGCAGCCACTGCTCTGGGCAATACCTTTGGGGACTTTTGTCCAGGATTCTGACTTTTACTCTGCACCCACCTTCCCTCCAGAAACTTTCACCACTTCTCCTCCCTGGGGCCTCCCGGGACAATCAGCGTCTAGGAACCACTAAGCGCCTTTGCCCTCTGTTTGCTTGTGGCCTCCCAGGTCTGGGGACCCCTGGTGACCCTCTGGGAGCTCCCAGACAGACCCAGCCTTCCCGGAGAGGAGAGGGCCTTCCCCTCCCACACCCCCAGCAACTCCCAGGCCACACACACAGCTTTTCAGTACAGCCCCTCCCCGAGCAAGCTGCCCAGCCGCACCACCACCACCAGCTTCGCTACAGTGGCGGTTCCTCCGAAATCCTTAGCCTGAGAGAAATCGGAGTCGTCCTTCAAGATTCAGCCCTGGTGGCACCCCAAGGAAGCTACCCCGACCCCCACCTCCAGCTGACCTAGACCCCCTTCCTGCTTTTTCTCCTTAATAGTGGTTTTCAGCCCCAGCTGGTATGGCTCAGCGGATTGAGTGTCGGCCTGCGGACCAAAGGGCTGCTGGGTCAATTCCCAGTCGGGGCACATGCCTGGGCTGTGGGCTGGGGACACGCAAGAGGCAATCCACACATTGACGTTTCTCTCCCTCTCTTTCCCCCTCTCTCTAAAAATAAATAAATAAAATCTTTTAAAAAAACAGTGGTTTTCATACCACATCAGAGTGGGTTCAATCCTTTGTTTATTATGTCCCCCTTCCCTGTACCCTGCCCCGCTCCCCCCCCTCCCCCCCGGCTTTTACACTATAAGCATCTGTTCATGAACTTCCCCCAGCCTCTGGCAGAGCACAAAAGTACTACTAATGTGACCCACCTGTGTTCCCCAGACGGAAGGCAAGTCCAGTACCAAGGGTGACCTGGCTTTCTGGCAGACAGGCCCATTCCAGAAGACTCCAGCAGAGTAGGGACGAGATGGGGCCGGGGACTCCGGCTTCGCCTCTGCCCCAGCAGGGAGGTGATCTTGCCTTTGTACAGGGAACCATGAGTCACCATTGCCGCCTGCTGTGTGGTTGGGACAAGGAAGGAGATGTGGCTGGAGATACCTCACTCTCACTTCCTGGGACAGGAGGTGAGCCGCTTTCCACGCACCTCAGCCCTCAGGGACACCCCCGACCCCCCTACCCAGAGGAGACCATCTTCACACCCAGGTGACAATGCCCACAGGACGTTTCTTGTCCTCCCATCATCACGGCAGCCTCCTCATCAGGTGACAGGGGCCTTGCTTGGCCCTCAGAACGCTTTCCTGCCCCTCTGCGTTTGCGAGCACAGTCAGAAGGACGGTGGGATGCTCTTGCGCAGGGGCTTGGGGTTCCCGGGCTGGTGTGCAGAGTGGAGAGGTCGCTTCCTCTTTCTTCCTCTCCCCTGCTCCCTTCCCTCCATCAGGAGAAAAAGAGGAGCCACAGGCCCCAGAGCAGCGAAAGGATGGGCAGCCCCCCCGCCAGCTCCTGGAGACCCCCTCTGTCACCAGACGCATACATGCCAGGCAGGAACGCGGGCCTGGAGCCCAGGACACAGGAAGGGGCGGCAGGAGGGCTCCCCACTGGGCCGGGAGAGCTGCAAGAGCAGCTTGAACTTGGGGCTACCAGCCCTCAAACCCCTGCACCCAGCAAGGGCCCCGGAAAGGAGGCAATTCCAGAGGTGGGCAAGCTGGGGCAAGTCTCCCTGTCCCTTCTCTCCCCCAGAACGTGTCCCACCTTTCCCACAGGGGCTGGCTGGCCACAGCTGGGAGGGGGATGAGATGGGCAACAGAAATCCACGACCTCTCGTCACCCCGGGCCGCGTCCCTGCCGGGATCTGGTTTCCACGGGGCTTACCACCCTCCGCTGGACGGCGCCGCTCCGGGTGGGGCTCTGCGCCCGCGTGCCCGTGTCGGGCCAGGCCTCGGGGCTGGCCGTCCCCTCGCTCCCCAGGCCGCGGAGGGCAATTTGGAGAGACCCCCTCCGGGGGGCGTCCCCAGCCACCCAGGACTGTGGGGGCCCAGGCCCCAGGACAAAAAGGCTTTTCCGGATCCTCACCCTCGACAGGCGGGAAGGGGCCCGGGAGGCCCGGGGCGGGGCGGCTCTGCCCCCGCGCGGACGGAGACCCCGGCCGGGGACGCCTTGGGGGCCGTGGGGGGCCCGGGAGCCCGCTTACCGGCTCGCACGGGCCCGGCGTGCCGACAGCTCCGCTCCCGCCGAGCGCGGCTTCCTGCGGCCCGGCCCGGCCCTCCCGCGGGGGCCAGGGGGAGGCGGGCCGCAGGGTGCCGGTGGGTGGGACCGCCTGGGAGCCTCCGGGAGTGGGGGCGGGACGCCGGGCCTCGAGGTGGGAGGGCGCGGCGCGGCCAGGGCCGCCACCCCTGCTCCCAGCCGGGTCCCCTCCTCCGAGGGGCCGGGCCGTCCAGCAGCCGGGGTCCGACCCCGGCTCGGCGGGTTCATTTGCGTGTCGTTAGCATATCATTTGCGTAGAGCACAGGCTCGCTCTTCAGCTTTCCGATTTTAGAGGCCCGGGTTCCAGGACCGCAGGAGTCGGAGGGAGAAAGCGAGTGATGAGGCTGATTAAGAAGACTCCATCTCCCAGCGGGAATGGGGCGGAAGGTCAGAGTGGAGGGTCCCTTCTTGGGGCCTTTAGATGCCCTGAGGTCCTTCCATTGGAAGCCTAGAGCTTGGAGGGCCACACCCGGGGGAACCCAGGCAGGCAGCCGAGGGGGAGCCGAAAAGAAAGCGAAAGCCCTCAGCCCTGGGAGCTGCTCAGAAGACGTCTGCCCACCACGTCTGAATGCACCTTCAGAACCACAAGGCCCTCCATCTTCTCCCTCAGCCAGCCAGCCAGCCCTTGGTATGCACTGTTCAAGATGCGCTCAGTGAGGACAAAGCTACGGCAGTTAACACTGTGGTAGTCCCCTGCGGGTAGACACGGAGGTCAACGGGGTAGAGCTGAGAATAAACCCGCACGTTTACGGTCAGTTGATTTTCCGCAAGAGCGCTGAGACAGCCCGGTGTAGGAAGAAGGGTCTCTTCGACAGCTGGTGCCGGAACAACTGGACACCCACAGGTGAAAGAACGAGGTTGGGCTTCTCCCTCGCACCACGTAAAGGAAAAAAAGAGCCATAGAAGGAAAGGTGAGAATTAAAACTCTTAGGAGAAAACATAGGAGCACATTTTCATGATCTTGGATTAGGCAGTGGGTTCTTCGGTACAACACCAAAAGCTCTAGTGACAAAGGACAGACCACACGTAAAGTGGACATCAACAAAATGGAAAACTTGTGTGCACAGAGGACACTACCATGAAGTGAGAAGGTAATCCTCGGAATGGGCGAAAATATCTGCAAATCATACACCGGAGAAGGGACTCGCATTGAGAACCGTTACAACTCGGCAATGAGAAAACAGCCTCATTGAAAGTGGGCAAAAGACCTGAGAGGCTAGTTCCCCGAAGAAGATACACAGTTGGCCAACAAGCACAGGAAAAAAGACACTCCGAATGCATATTCATTAGGGAAATGCAAATCAACCCACAAGGAGATACCACGTGCCACCCGCCAGGATGGCTTAACTTCTGGGTTTCTTGCGCAGGAGATACTTGTGTCAGGTGATAAGGCATGTCTTAGAAGTCATAGGTCACCACTCTGCCTGTGGCTCATTTTTTCGCTGACCGTCTCTGTGCTGGCGTTGGCTCTGATGTGGGAGGACATTTAGTTTTACCTGGAAGGTCTCTGGATGTAAACCTTGGGAGGAAGGGATGGGAGCTATTAAGATTTATTTTATGATCCTAGGGGACTCAGTGGTAATGGAAAAAGTATAATAAAGATTCTATATATATAACAAGATTTCTCTTATGATCCTATAGAGATGAGCACAGGCCTCGGGGGTCCTGTATGGGAGACAGAGAGGATGTACTTGGGGGTCTGCACCATCTTGGCACCCCTTCTCTCAGCCTGGCCGGGTGCTGTGAGTGGCAGAACCCACCCGGGTACTGAGAACAGGCCGGATGCAGCCTCCTGCCCCCTCCCTGGGTGCTCTGGCAGGACCCAGACGGTTCCTGGAGGATCTTACCCTCTCCGAAAGAATCAAACAGGGAGGTTTCCCAGGGACCCCACTGTCCTCTGGGGAGCCCCACTTTAATCTTTGACCCGTACTTCATCAAGATGAAACTGATAGATTTGTGGGGACACCCCCTCCACCACCCTGGACTCTGGGTGCTTCTCCCGCACGAGGTCGCTGGACCACGGTCGCTGTGGCTGCGGCACTCTGAGCCAAGGCCTTGGGCGCCCAGAGGCAGTCCCCGGCCTTCCCCAGCCTCCCTCTGTGACTCTGTCCCCTAAGAGCAGGTCTCAGCACACAGCCTAGTCACCAGACCCTGTTTTGTTGGGTCTCTGACAGTTGTCAGTGAGGGGTGAGTGACCAGGGACCCAGACGGGAAGAGATCATCATACTATAGATAAGCGAACTGAGGCACTTCCTCCAAGAGAAAGGGAAGCACTTGATCAGTCATAAATCTTTAGAAATTCACAGTAAATAATCAGTACTTAGTAGCACAATTGCCACACACCAGTAATAACCACCACCATCATATCCAGTGTGACAAGGAGCCGCCTGAGAGCTTCGTGTGTGTGGTTGTGTTCCTTTCCTGGAATACTTTATCCTGACGATCCTTGTTTACCTGTTTGGCCTACAGGTGCCAGCTTATAAACCCCTTCCTCCAGGAAGGCCTCCCAGACCTCCCAAGTTGAGGCATTGATCGTGCTGAGTGTTATGTGTCTGCCCCACTAAGCTCCCGAAGGCTGGTCCTGCTGGTCAACGCTTCCCCAACACTTCACACAGTGTGCAGCACAGGATAGTAATCACTCTCATAATAAGGATCCCACGTACACAGCACGGTTCTCAGTGCCGTCGAGGTACTGACTCATTGGCTGAAGGAAGGAACTGAGTACCGCTCATCCAAGTTGCTCCCCCATTCCTGGGTTTTAACATTCCCATCCTTGAGCCTGGGGTCCTTTAAAAATGTTTAATTAAAAAAAAAATGTTTAATTACTTGAAAGCTCTGGGATGGGCTCCTGATCCCTTTACCTCTCCCCAGCTCCTGGCCTCTGAGGTGACCCTCTGGTACGCCTGGCGTGGTCAGGGTGCCCTCTGCTGGAAGAATGGGGACAAGGTCTGTTCCAGCTCTGGATGCTGCAGGTGGATGGGCAGCTCCGTGCCTGCGCCTGCCTGTTCACAGCCCCTTCTTCGTCAGCTCCAGGGCAGCTTCTGCGTCCTTTCTCCACGTCACCCCCTCTGCCTGTGGGTGGAAGCTTGTCAGCTGGCCCCAGAGGGCTAGGCTGTGCCGCCCCGCTGGCTACTTCCCCTAAGACCCCCTGAAGTCAGATCTGACGAGCACAGTCTGTCCCAGGGCTGGCCATAGAGGCTGGCTGTGGTGTAGGGGGACCCGCTCCCCCACCCCACTGTACTCCAGCTCCACCCCCTGGGAGGGCAGAGATGTCCTGTTCTCTCGCATTTGGGGCCAGCAGAATGCCTATCGCGGAGACCAGGCTGGGGCACAGGACAAGGGAAACCGTAGGGCGACCTCCTGACCCCGTGCGGAGCCCTGTCCCTATTTCAGCTGAGGGGGAGGGGCGGTGGTCCTAAATCAGGTATGCAGGCACGCCTGGAACCAAAAGCCTGGGCACAGCCCGCCCTCCGAAGGCCCCGGCCGAGGGAGAGGCTGTGGGAGTGGTGCTCTCGGGCTTTGGGGCCACCCTCAACCTGAGCCCCCTCCCTTCCCTGCCTCCTCCTCCCCCCTCTCTTACCCAGACTGTGTCCAGACCACACCCTCCCAACCCGGTCTGGAGACCTTCTCACAGTCACCCCAACTCAGCCTGTCCCCAGACCGCCTTCCTCTTCAGCCCAGGCCCCGCCTCCACTTTGACCGGATCAGGAGCCTCATCTTCCAGTCCGGCTTATCGTCAGTTCTCCCCTCTGCAGCCTTGCTCAGGTCTTATCTCTTCCTGACCCTGGGCCACTTCGGGGCCCCATCGCCCAGTCGCTGAGCCTCGATAGGATCTCCCAGCTCAGCCTCCCTGTCTGTGCTCATCTTCCCAAAGCGTCTGTTTGCAGGGGCTGCACCAGGAAGCCTCACTCTGCCCAGGCCTGGACGGGCTCCGGTCTGCACACCAGCTTCCCAGCCCGTGTGCCCACCACCACCCTTACCTCCCGCCTGGTGCCCTCATGCCCTCGCCTCATCGCCAGCCCCTTCCCTCTCGCTCAGCCTGACCCCCGCTGCCCCATGCCCTCCAGATTGACCACGGCGCCCCGCTGAAGGCCTTGCTCCGCGGTGCCCAGAGCACCCGAGCACCCAGAATCGAGTTTGCTTTCCTCCTGCGCCCTCACCTCCTTCCTCCTGGTCTCTGCCCTTCCGCTGCTCAGCCCTGACCCAAGGAGGTGATGACCCAAGGAGGTTTCATCACCTCCTTGCTCCCACTCAGGGGCTCCCCCCCACCCTGCATAATCCCCTCTGTTTGCATTGACAAAAGCCAAGTGCCACCTCCTCTGGGGAGTCCTCCCTGGCAGCCCCTGATGTCACAGCTTCCCAAGAGCCAGGGCCACTCAGGGGACTATCTGCCTGGGAGGACCGTATAGTGGTGAGGGCGGCTTGGCGGGGTAGGGGGTGGGCAGGGGGCGGCGAAGACAACAGCTATTCATTCTGTCACGATTCCGGAGGCCTGATGTCCAAGATCAGGGTGTTGGCAGGGCAGGTTCCTTCCGGAGACTGACAGAGAATCTGTTCCATGCCTGTCCCCTAGCTTCTGGTGACAACAAGCCATCCTTGGCCTTCCTCGGTTAGTAGACACATCATTCCAAACTCTGCTCTGTCTTCTCTCTGTGTCTGTATGTCTCCATGTCTCTGTTTTCTCCTTCTCTGTTTTCTCATGAGGACACCGGTCACTGGATCAGGGTCACCCTACTCCAATAGCACCTCATCTTAATCACATCTGCAAAGACCTTTTTAAAAGAGATTTTATTTTATTTTTTAGAGAGAGGGGAAGGGAAGGAGACAGAGAGGGAGAGAAACACCAATGTATGGTTGCCTCTCACGTGCCCCTTATTGAGGACCTGGCCTGCCACCCAGGCATGTGCCCTGATGGGGAATCGAACCTGCAACCTTTTGGTTTACAGCCTGCGCTCAATCCACTGAGCCACACCAGCCGGGGCAAAGACGCTGTGTTCAAGGAAGGTCACGTTCTGAGGTTCCAGGTGGACATGAATTTGAGGAAGACACTATTTATTAGCTTGCAAGCTGTACAAAAAGAGGCAATAGGCCCCAGTTTACTGACTCCTGATTTAAACCATTCCGTGATTGACCTTTCTGCCCCGCCGTCACTGAATCACACACTCCGTGAGGACAGGGACTGCATCGTTCTCAGCTCACTACTGGGTCCCTAGTGCCTACTATGTGGGAAGAATATTCCTCCCTCTTTTCTACCGCCCCCACCCCAGCTCAATGAATATTTGTTGAATAAATAAAAATAGCCAGGTACCTAGGTCAATTCACTAATGAGGTGGATACTATTATTACTTTACTTTTTTCCAGATGAACAATCTAAGGCACAGAGAGGTTAAGTAACTTGTTCAAGGTCACAGAGTTTAAGTGGCAGAGCTAGGATTTGAACACAGGCAGTCCGGCTTTGGAGTCTGTGTGCTTTTTCCTCAACATTGTTCAGGGCTGTCATGGAGGCAAAGTCAGTAGGACGTGGCCAAGCAACCTGTCCCCACCCCAGCCAGACACCACCCTGCCATCCCGCGGTGCACCTTCCACGTGTCAGGTCAGCTTCACTTCTTCAGGAACACCTGGTGCAGGACGGCTCCCTGGTCCCCTCTTCCCCAAAGAGGCTTTATCAGTGCATGGCTAGAAGTGAGGGTCTGTCCCCCACCCCCACCAAGCCTCCATCTTGCTTCCCACTGCATCCCCCATGGGGAGCCCTGTGCCTGGACCACAGAAGCCACTCCGGGGACATCTGTGGACCATCGGAGCAACCTGGGCAGAGCCCTAACCATCCGCATCTCCAGTGTGTGTGAAATACGACAGTCCCCAAACACGCGTCCTCCAGGCAGGGAGAAGCTGGCTGTAAGCGATTCTGAGGAGGACTCAGCGTCCAGACGTACTTGGCAGGGAACCCAAGCCTTTAAATGGATGCCCTTGGGCTTCTGTCACTTTGTGATTAATTTTGGCGAGGGCGAACGGCCGAACGACTGTTACTCACTTCTCACTTGAAGTGTGGGTGTGAGTGCACATTGGCAACAACAGGGACACTTGGGGCATGACTGTTCTGAGCACGCGGTAGGACGTTCGGTGTCCCTGACACCTCCCCCTGGTCCGGTACTAACTTCCAGTAATGCCCTCCAGGCAGGGGACGCCCTCAACTGGGGTGAGGCAGGTGAGGCAGGTGAGGCCGGTGTGGCCAGTGCGGCCGCCGCGTGGGGCTCACAATTTACAGAGGCGCCAACGAAACTCAGTAACCAAGGTGACGTAATGCAATGGTTTTTCAAGAAAACAAGATCAAACCAACTACAGCCCACGGAGCAGCCACCTGGCTTCACGAGTAAAGCTGATGCGAGGGGCCTGGGGCAGGCGCGCAAGCGCCAGTCTGGCCTTTAGTTATAACTTTGAGATTCTGTCCATCGTGGATCTGGCATTAATTTTGATTTTGTAAAATATGGCATTGAAATATTATCTGTCTTGAGTCCTGAGATTTTGGGCACCGCCCCGTGAGTTTTGTCCCCGAGGGGAGGGCCTCACTTGCCAGGCCCTGGCTCTGCTGGAAACAGACCGCGTCTCCTGGCCACCTGGGCTGAGGAGCCCCGGGAGTGTGTTTTCCGTGGCATCCATGAAGGGTGTCTCTACCCGGGCCGTTTTACCGGTCAGGAAACTGGCGGAGAGAGGCGTGTGTCTGTCTCCTCCTGCACCTGCTGCAGGGTCCTCAGCCTCCCAGAATCTTCAGGCTGCAGGGGATGCCGAGGTGGAAACGGGAGGGATAGGTGGGTCCCCGGCACCTACCTGGGTGCTCTGGGCACCTGGGCTGAGCTGCGGGAGGGAGCAAAGGGGCAACAGCAGGGAGAAGGATGGAGGTGAGCAGTCCCGCTCGGGCCTCTGGCCCCCAACCTGACCTGTCCCAGGAAAGGACCTGGGTGGGCCCCGCAGTGCAGCTTTTGGAGGAGTTCCTTCTGCCCTCGGGTCCGCATTTATGGAGCGGAGCACCTGCTCTGCGGCAGGGATGGAGACGGAGATGAAGTAGCTGGCCTGCCTCTAGCCTCACGGAGAATTCCCACATAGAAACACCTAGGTGCCAGGAGGGACAGATTGGGAGGGCGTTATGGGAGCACAGAGAAGGGGACCCCCGCCTGGCTTTGGGAGACTTCACGGACTTTCCGGAACACAGTCCCTCCTAGCTGAGTCTCCAGGACGGAGGAGGAGAAAGTAATGAGTAAGTGGGCAGCAGTAAGAAAGGGGGTGGGGTGGAAGAGAGCTCTGAGCAGAGGGGACAGCAGGGGCAAAGGCCAGCAGGCGAGAGGACCTGGGAGGCAGAACGGAGTGGGGGCTGGCATTGAAGCCCAGGAAAGCAACTGGGGACTGCTTGTGGCAAGGAGCTGGGGGCGGGAGCGGGGGACGGGGCCAGCAGGGTGGCTGGAGATGGTCCGCCTCCCTTTAGCTGGTGGGACCCAGGCCAGGTCGCTCCCAGGTGCCTTCCTCATAGAAGTGCCAAGTGGAGCAGGTGTCGTTTCAGGTGAGAGGCCCCGCCGCGTGCCAGGCAAGGCCTCCACCCCAGGCTCCCCCAGATATCCTCTCTCTTTTACCCCATCCTGTGAACAATGTCACTGGGATGAGGGAAGGATTAAGGCTCATTCCCTAGGGGGGTCCCTTTTGGTCCTGCTTCCTGCTCTCCCCAGCCTGTGATATGAGACCATAGATCAGAGGGCTGGAAACCACGGAGGCTGCCAGGGTCCTCTGGCCCCTTCTGTGACTGTCCTGGCTTTGGGAGAAACTGGGGAGTGACACTGAGGAAGCCACACCTGCGGCTTCGGCTGGCTCGCCACCTGCCACCCACCTCTAGGGGAAGCCGGAAAGGGGTTCAGACAAAACAAAGCTATAGGCCAGATTCTTAGGATGTAACATAGGGCAGCCAGTGAAAAAGCCACTTTGCATTTTGAAACTAACTTTGGGAAATGTGCGCAGAGTGAGATGGGTGAAAAATGTGCGCGGGAGTTATGATGCTGTCTTCCAGCGGTCCACGTCTCAGCTGCTCCGGAGCTCTATCCGCACAAGAGCACCGGAAGGAGAAGGAGAGGTTGTCTCTGGGAGGGTAGGATTACGGGTGGTTTTATTTTCTTCTTTATGTTTTCTATATTGCATACATTTTCTATAACAAATGTGTCCTAGGAGAGCCGGAGCAGCATAATGGTTACAAAAACCAGACTGCCCATCCCTGGCTGGTGTAGCTCAGTGGATTGAACGTGGGTTGCAAACCAAAGACTTGCTGGTTTGATTCCCAGTCTGGGCACATGCCTGGTACAGGCCGAGTCCCCAGTAGGGGGCCACATGAGAGGCAACCACACCTTGATGTTTCTCTCTCTCTTTCTGCCTCCCTACTCCTCTCTCTAAAAATAAATAAAATTAAAAAAAATTAAAACAACAACAACAAAAAACCAGACTGCCTGGGTTTGAGCCCTGGCTCCCCAAGGCATGCACCTTCATGATCTTGGGGAAGTCCTCTAACCGCTTGTCCTCAGTTTCCTCGTCCATACAATGGGGAGAATGAATGACACCTGTTTATTGGGTTGCGGCGAGGGTCCAGTGAATTCATATTTGCCATGACCAGGGGCTGGCACAGAGGAGGCACAAGGTATTTGTTGAATAAAAGCAAAATTACTTTTATAGATCATGCAAAAAGACATTTAAAAATTACCCAATAACAGGAAAACAATCTTTTTGCAAGGAATAACATGGAACATTTTTCAGTGAAACAATCCTTGGGGACAGATTCGTTTATAGGCTGTTTGGATTCACATGAAGCCAAACACTCCTCGCATGCTAAGGCAGGAGCAGGAAGGCACGAGAAGAGTGTGGGTGGCGTCCGAGATAGTCCTTCCCTGGTCTCTGCGCGGCAGGGGAGAGGGGACGGGGAGGGCTCACCGATGTGGATTATCGGAGAGCCCTGGCGGATCTTGCTCCAGAAGCTCCTCCTCCACATTTGCCCCCTGTGAAGCTCATGCTGAGTAATGAGCAAAGAACCCTGACATTTTGGTTTGCTGGCCAGCTTCACCAACGTGCAGCCGGCTTGCCATTCAGCTTTTTGAAACACTAGAACTTATTTGAGGACACCGAGACTCGATGGGCCTAGCGACTCCAAATGAGGAACTACTGTTTAAGAAAGTGAATGACAACCCGCTTACATTCGGGTGAGGTTTCCTGCCACGTGACTGAGGGGGTTGTAGTTCCAGGATCACACCCGCTCCACCCTGGAACGGCATGTCCCTCAGAGCCACCTCTCACTGTTAGCTGCCCATGGGGAAGGACTCTGAGGTCCACACTGCCAGCAAGAGCAGGACTCAGTCCCCTCAGGTCACACGTTCATGTCCTCAGCATTAGTTCCTCTGCAGGCCTGGTGATGCAGAAGCCCCTTGAACCAGGAAGAATGAAGATTTGGGGGTGGAGAGGCAAGATTAAAGCATTTTGGCAAGAAAGGTGTCTCCTGAATATCAGGGAAAGGCTTAGATTTGGCTCCTACCCATCCCCACAGGTGGCGGCCCCCCGGAACAAGTGGTCGGAACCGGGAACCGGTGCCGAGCGAAGACCGCAGGGAGGAGGGCCAGCGCCAGCCCCCAGCCAGGGCTGCTCAGAGGAGCTGAAGGGTGGCCTCCCCTTAACACCTCAGAGCACCCTGCTCCAGCCGACCTGAACGAGAGCCTCCCACTGAGAAATGGGGGTCACTAACCTCTCTGAGAACAGTCCCCCCACCGCGGAATTCAGGCACAGCCCGGTGGGGCCCTAAGGGTTTTCTCCTGTGACTTGCCTCATTTCCTCTTCAGAGTCAATCATTAACTTTATCGAGAGCCCGAGAGCCCGGCGTGAAGGCTGGACATGCAGAGGCAGCTTCCCTAGAGGAACAGCCCGAACTTGGACATAAAGCGATCCACGAATACACGAGGGGACGTGCTCGCAACTTCCTCGTGGGAAAGCTAAGAAATACAAATTCTGCCCGGCTGGTGTAGCTCAGTGGATTGAGCGCGGGCTGGGAACCAGAGGGTCCCGGTTCGATTCCCAGTCGGGGCACATGCCTGGGTTGAGGGCCAGGTCCCCAGTGAGGGCCATGTGAGAGGCAACCATACATTGCTCTTTCTCCCTCCCTTCTCCTCTCTCTGAAAATAAATAAATAAAATCTTAAAAAAAAAATACAAATTCTTAATCTGCTATCTATTTGGTGTTTTCCTGGAAATAATAAACAGAAAATGGCCATTAGTTAAAAATATACAAATGCAGATCCATGAGACTTAGATGTTGAGCTGCCAAATGTGACTTGGGGGAAATAAACATGTTGGAGGTAATACCTCAAAAGCAAGCCCAGGAGGGCAAAAGCTGAAATTGGTTAAATCGCATTAAATTTCCACCACAAAAATCTCATGGAAAACAATGATCCTAATGAAAATATTTTTAAGTAAAAATGAAAACAGAAAACTTGGAAACAAAAATTTAATTGCACTGTAAAGGAAATCGATCAAGGAATTAAATGGTCTTAGTGGAGTAACAGTTCACTCCAGGGGAGAGCTTTACTGATGGAAATGTGTGTGGTGTGATTCTTGTTTGTTTTTTTAAAATTTTATTTATTTATTTTTAGAGAGAGGTGAAGGGAGAAAGAGAGGGAGAGAAACATCAGTGTGTGGTTGCCCCTCAGGTGCCCCCTTCTGGGGATCTGGCCTGCAACCCCAGGCATCTGTCCTGACTAGGAATTGAACCCGTGACCCTTTGCTTCGTGGTCTGGCACTCAAGCCACTGAGCCACACCAGCCAGGGCTGATTCTTGTTAAAAGCTGAGCTCTGGGCTGCCACCTGGTCTTGGTGACAGAGCTGATTCCAAATGCCATTGCTGCTTGGAGCCTTTAAGCCCTGGCTGGAGTACCAGTGTGCAGAATTCCAGGGTTTGAGAAGGGATCACGCCTTCTTTCGCAGGTGAACTCTTCTCCTTTTGAGATGAACCCCTGCCACCCAACCACGGGGCCTCAAGCGGCCATTGCGCCTGAGTTGCTCATTGCGAACCGGGTGCTGCTTAACCCACCAAGCCAATTCAGAGTAATTAACACAGCCCAGAAGTAGACGTGGGTCTTTCAGACCCAAAGATTGTATTTATTTTTTTTTAGAGAGCGGGGAAGAGAGGGAGAGAGGAATAGAAACATCAATGTGCTAGAGATACACCGATCTTACCCTCTACCTTGCAGAGAAAATGGGCAACCCAGCCACTTATTCTCTTCCAGGAAGGCTTGTTCCCTCTTAAAAACCATCTGAGCCTCCTCCCCTTGTCCCTTTCCTGTCCAGCTCTCTGGTGGGAAGCCCATCTGTCCCACCTCCTGTTTCTCAGCACCTCCGGTCCTTTCAGATTCAGCACGACGGCGGTGGGAGGAAGAAGGCAGTTTCAGCAGCGGAAGAAATCAGGGCTTGGTGCGAAGCCTGCTGGGAAAGGTGGAATTCTCCCCCCGGGAGCAGTGTGAGAATCATGAGTGTGACAGGGGAAACCAAGGAGCTTGTGGTGTGGAAAACACACACAAAGGTCTCAAGATTCGGAAGTTGAATGTCTTTATTGACCAAAAAAAAAAAAAAAAAGTCAACATTTCAGACTTTTCAAACACACCAACAGTAACAAAGGGCATCCACGAGTGACAGGCATGGTCCCCAACACCTGGACCCAAGGCGGCGCCGGAGGGTGGGGGTGTCCTCTCGGCCCTCCTCCCGCAGCATCTGTCCCTCCCTCCCCGACACCACGCCAACACCCCCGAGATTAGTTTAAACTGCACAGGAGCAAAGTCACCCCGCCAAGCCCCCACCGCACTGGCAAGGGTGAAGGACAGGTTCTGAGGAAAAGACAGAAGCATTGGCCACTCAGGAGACGCCAGTCCCCCTGGGCAGCACGGGCGGCTGGGGACCGTGGGCACGAGGGGCCCCCAAGCCGACGGCCAGACCTCTCTCTGAAGTTATCAGCCAGACTCTGCCAGGGGGAGAAGGCTTTCGGGAAAAACACCCCCTTGGTTCACAAAGGGTTCGAGTAAAATACTTCTCCAGAAACCTTAAGAGACAAATCACCTGAGATTTCTGGAGCATTGGAACAATTTAAATGGGCACTGGGTTGCCATGAGGAGGGAAACGTGGTGAAAGCCAGCCCTCCAGGAGATAAGTAATGTTGCTTATGTCTGAGTCTCAGAGCACTGAGCAAGGGGTGCAGCAGCCTTTTTCCAGGACCCGCGGTGGAATTCCGGAATCCAAGTGACAGTGCATTCCCGAGGGGCTGGCCCATGTGGGTCCTCCAGGCCTCCTCACGCGGGCTTGGGGAGGAGAGGCAGATCACCAGGCCTGCCCCGGGAAGCACACCTGCGGGGGCCTGTCCTCCTTCAAGTCGGCCAGAGCACCTCTCCCAGGCCCTGGTCCTACTCTGTCAGAGCAGCTTTTCCCAACACGCTGAAACCTCTTTTTCTTTCTCCTGAAGGGTGACAGGATGATGCTTGTGACCTTTGGAAGAGGTGACTGCTTTTATTGTAGGCAACATTTTACAGCTATAAAAATCCCGGGCACACGCCAGACTTCTGAGGTGCCAACATGCACACCCAGCTGGCGTGCAGACACATGTGGCAGCAGACACCCTGTACACACATTTCTGTCCTACTTTACACACAGAGGGACAGGTCAGAGTGAGAGTCCTGGGCCTGAGCAGGTCACACGCTCAAAAGACATTTGGCACAGTCTGTATTCATTTCCAAAGAGTGTGACCTAGACCCCCCAGCAAGCAGCTGAGCTGCGGAGCAGGGAGGGCCCCAGGTGCGAGGGAACCAGGAGCGAGCGGCTTGAGGTGGCTTGTACTGGTGGAGCGTTCCCGAGGCTCCTCCCCGAGGCTCCCCCGCTTCTCAGGACCATTTGCCACACTCTAAGAGTCGCCGAGGGAAAGTGCAAGGGTGCCCCGGGCCCTGTGCACGCAATGGCTGCTCTCCAAGACCCAAAAGCTCAGAGAGGAGGTCGAGGTGCAAGCTCTGGGGTCACAGCCTGGCTCTCCCAGGTCAAACGAGCGTCCGATCCTCAAGGACGTGGCACCCCACAGAAAGAAGCAATGGTGAGGGGTGGGGTAACGGATGCGGGGAGTCCTCAGACCTCGCAGCAAATGCACACACACCAGTGGGGAAGGTGTGGGGTCACTAACAAGGCTGTGGGGCTGGACTGCCAAGGTCAGAAACCAAGAAACACAAACAAGTATCACACGTTCAGTCGAAGGCATTTCCTAGAGACAATCACAGAAGTAACACTTTGGACACTCCCACATCACACACCTGGCTACTCTGAAACAGCCGCCCCCACCCCAAGCCACCGGAAGTTCCAAAGTCTCTTCCTTCCAGTTTAAAGTCAGGGAAGGCAGCCGGGCCCACGGAGGGTGAAAAAGGGCTGCAGAAGCGGTTATACCAACTACCCGGAGCTCCCATCTGTCTGATTCAGTCAGGACGCCGCCTGCCCCAGACCTTTCTGGGACGACAGTGAGCCACCTGGAGGGCCCAGGCTGCTGGAGACAAACGAGGCAGAGCTGCGCGTGCCAGCAGCTGAACACCCCCAACGCTGGGCAGGAATCCCCGACCTCCGGCCACAAGCAAGGACGCTCCATCCTCCCCTTCCTCAGAGGCTTAGTTCACAGGAATGTGGATGCTCTGGCAACTCTATTCTCCTTCCAAAACCTCAATACAGTTTGACAATCAGAAGCTAGAACCCTCTGCACCTGCTACATTAGTGTGGGATGCATAGAAGGAAGGGAGAGTCACAGAGCGGCTGGCTGCCGACGCCCGCCGTGGCGCCCTCGCGTGAAGACATGGCACAGCTCAGGGACAGTCCGCCTTCGCTCGCGCCCGCTCCCCGAAGTGCAGGTATGGGCCAGGAGCAGGCCTTCCTCCCCCAGCCTCCCAGCCGGATGCGGATTGTAAAGACTTGTTATAACACTGGTAAGAAAACAAAGCCGGTTTCTGACAAGGTGTTCTGCAGCCGGAAGTTGCATCTGTCTCCAGCTTCTTGTGGGTAGGGTGGGGGTTCCTTTGGTTTGACCAGACACTCTCCACGGGCGCCCAGGCTCAGCTTGGCTTTGCAGTAGCTCGGTTACTGTACAGGAGCAAGTTGGCCTTCGCAGGGGTGCTCTGCCCGGCTGCCCCCTGGATGTTTAGGATTCTGGAGTTTACATCCGAGATCCTCTCTCCTGAAGAATCTGGAAGCAGAACATGGGCAGGGGCTGAGGCCTGGATTCAACGCAGACTGCTGAGGGCAAGGAAGGGGGCACACAGCTTCCCACTGGGCCTGGTGGGCAGCACAGTGACCCGTTACCCAGGATACAAGGCAGGACAGGAGCCTCGCCCTCCCCCAAAGCACCCGGGTTGTGAAAGACTCCAGCTGACCACGTCGGGCCCACTGGGAAGTGGGGACCACTTCTCCGGTGCTCAGGAGAATGGTTCAGGCACACCGGGTGACTTACAGGTGTGCGCGTGTTTGGAGGCACTGGAGGACAAAGAGCACAGGCTGGCACACCGGGTGACTTACAGGTGCGCACGTGTTTGGGGGCACTGGAGGACAAAGAGCACAGTTCTGGCACACCGGGTGACTTACAGGTGTGTGCACGCGTTTGGGGGCACTGGAGAACAAAGAGCACAGTTCTGGCACACCGGGTGACTTACAGGTGTGTGCACGCGTTTGGGGGCACTGGAGGACAAAGAGCACAGTTCTGGCACACCGGGTGACTTACAGGTGTGTGCACGCATTTGGGGGCACTGGAGGACAAAGAGCACAGTGCAAGACAGGTTTCCGGTAACCTAAGAAGTCACAGAGGTAAACAAATACCTTTCCTCTTGAGGCAAGAAAAGAAGAGAGAACAGTTTCAAATGATTAAGGCAAACTACTTTCCAATTTCGAGTGTCAGAATTCGGGCCTTGGAGTAATTGGGGGGAATAAGCTTTTCTTTTTCTCGCTGATTGGACAGAGGCTGGGAAAGGTCAGCCCTACTGTGGGTCACGTTTCCTAACTAAAATCCTCTCACTGCTCCATAATAAATCACACCAGTCAAAAGACCCAAATGAAGGGGAAACGCAAAGCTGGCTTGAGAAGGGACGGGAGGAAATCAGGCAAAGCCCGGGGAGGGGCCGGGAGCGCAGGAGTCGGAGACGCAGTCTGGTGAGGCGACCCCTCACCTTTGCCTTCTCACTGGGCTCTATGACGATGCCGTTGGTGGAATTATTGAGTTCTCTGGAGACGACACAGAGGAACTCCGCCTGGTCCTCGTTCCCGTAGTTATAGGAAGACCCGATGCTGATGAGCTGATGAGACAAGGACACGGTGAACACAGAGTGACGTTAAAACACCAAGTGCCACGCAAACCGAATCCTCCCGAGCAGACTCTGCAGCCTCGCTGCCCAGCAGGCAGAGGCTTCTCTGGGGCTGCCAAGGCCCAGAGGGTGCCTGGGTCTCGGCTATTCACCGGGGCATCCTGAGCGAGGCTTCCCCACAGAAACAATGCGCGCTCTGCCACGGCCCCTCACCCGGCAGCCGCAGCATCCCCGGGGCAGCAGCTGGGACTAACCCAGCCACATTCCTTCTAGCAAACACGGAGGCAACATTGAATGCTTCCCTGAATTAAAACGAACACTTGCTTTGGCCAAAACACCCACACAGAGCTGGCTCATCTGCAAGCAGAAGCCCCAGACAGGAGACCAGCACTCGGAAGGCCCTGGAAAGCACCAGGAGAACCACTGAAGAGCGACCACCATAAGCCTTATGCCGCTGGTAGTTGTAACGTTTTTGGTGAACTGATTCCAGGCTTTAATTCTAAATAGGAAATACACTGCAGAAGGAGAAGCTCAGCCCAAAGTGAGGTCATCCCGGCGAGCCCGCGGGGCCTCGAGTCAGGGGGCCTGACTGCCTGGCTGGATGGCTGGGCTGCGGCCGCTCTGCGCCTGAGCATCCTCGTCCATACCACGGAGTCACTGGGGGCACAACTGTTTCCTAAGGGACGTTAATAAGATGAGCAAAAGAAGATAAACATTTTTCATTGGCTTCACAAAGAATACTTTAAGAAAGTTTTTATAGTATCCGTTGCTTAGACTTTAATCAGGTAAAATACTTCTGCAACATTTGCGGCCCGCACCCAACGGCACCGGGAGGACGGCCACGGGCAGAACCGATTCTACAGTGGGAGCAAAGTGGGAGGAATACCAGGGCTGTTTCTGAACACAGAGACACAAAAAGGAACTTCTGAGAAGGAGTGTTTATGGTGACAGTCCAACTGACCTCTTACACGCACACAAAAATAGGCACGGCCCACATACACCTATAACGCACGCACTCCGCACGCACTCCGTCGGGCTCGCCCGCCTCAGGGAGACAACAGACGAACTGAACAAGCCTGCCACCTGCTGGAAGGCGGCGGTACAACCCTGCCTCCCGTGGCTGCTCGGGTACCTCCGCCCCCAGCACAGAGCTCAGAGGTCAGAAATCCACACTCAGCGTTCGACCGCACCTTATCGCTGGATTACCCCTGTGTTCAGGATGCTAAAGCTCTCACTCTGGGGTAACGAGAGGTGAACCCCAGTCTTCTTTAGGTAATTATTCCAGAATGTGTCAACAAGCACTTCTGAAAAAAATTCCTCTGGGGCAGAAAAACAAGAGAGAGAAAGGCACTCCAAGCCCAGACAAGCTCGCTGGCTTGCCGGCTGGCTCCCTCCGGACAAAATCAAGTTGAAACTTTGGACACGAAGCTGGGAGATCTGATATTACTCTCAGTTCTCCCAACTCATCCCGCACTACAGCGCAAACAATCCACACCAAGCAGCTCCCTCTTCCCGTTTCTGAACAGGACCACGGGGGGCCTATTGAGCTCCATGGGGGCAACGTTTGAAGAGTGCGGACCCCCAGGCTGGGACACTGGGGTCACTGCCATGTGGACGTACCTGCTCGAACTTCCAGCCGTCAGACATGGTGGACACCATCTGCGTCAGCTCCTCCTCTTGGCACTGCAGGACTCGGTACACGTGCTTCACGGGGCCCTGCGACAACCACAGACAGACTTGGGGGCAGAGGCCAAGGGCGCACAGTGCGCAGCAGCCCCGGTGAGGCCGACATGATCCCCACCGAGAGGAGCTGGCCTGGCATTTCCTCCCGCGGCCACCCTCCACCCCCTTCGCAAGCAGCACTGTGGTTTCCCAGTAAAGGCTCGTCCAAGGGAAGAAAGGAAGGGTCTCGAGGGGAGAGGGATTCTGAAGTGTAGAAGAATGGATTGTGCGCTTAGATTTCACCTATTTTCTAAATAGAAAATAGAGTAAAATTACTTTGGACAAGCAAGCCACATTTTCTTAAGGTGCTCATGTCTAACACACGTGCTGAAAATGCAGATTACATTTTGGTTTATCGAGTGGGATGCCTTCTTATGGGAATCACACATCAAACAGAAATCCCGTCACACGCAGACGTTCAAGCTATGTCCACCCTCTGCCGACGCCGCCTGGAAGTGCCCCGGTGTTAAATGGCCACGTTCCCGCTGCAGACTGGCAGTGTAACCGAAACAGACATTTGGTGTTTGTCCCTGGTTCCTGGCACAGAGCATCTGAAATGCTGGGAATCTCCTGAGTGACACGTGTCGCTTGTATGCTAATGACTGGTCACCAGAGAGACCAACCCTGATGAGAGGGAACTTTCAGTTCCATTTCCTGACTTATGCTGGGGAGAGGGCCTGGCAATTGCTTTCAATAACCAATAACCAATGGCTTAATCAATCAAGCCTATGTAACAAAACATCCCTAAAAACCCCTAAACGACGAAGTTCAGGGAGCTGCCAAATTGGCGAACACATCTGGGCACTGGCGGGAGGCGCACCTTGACTGCTCGGGGGCAGGCTCCTGGGCCAGGACCCTTCAGGACCTGGCCCATTTCTCTCTCCACCTGACTGTTCATTCATACCCTTCCCATGAACTACAGTGGTAAGCGCAGCACGTTCCTGAGTTCTGTGAGTCATCCTTGCAAACGAGCAACCCTGAGGCGCACGCAGGAGGCAACTGATGCCCTCTCTTCTCTGCTCTCCAAAAATAAATAAATATAATCTTAATAAATTTTTTTCGCCCATGTAAAATATAGGACAAATCTTTTTTTAAAAAAAGATTTTATTTATTTTTAGAGAGAGGGGAAGAAAGAGAGCGAAAGAAACATCAATGTGTGTTTGCCTCTTTTGTGCCCCCTACTGGGGAACTGGCCTGCAACCCAGGCATGTGCCCTGAATGGGAATCGAACCAGCGATCTTTTGGTTCACAGACTAGTGCTCAATCTTCTGAGCCACACCAGCCAGGGCTGGACAAATCTTCTAAAGATTTCAATGTACACGTGGCTCTAACACCACACTTCGGAAACAATCAAGTGTTCTGTGTTACAAAAGTCTGGGCATCACAAAAGATCTACAATATTGGCCATGATTGTCAAAGTCCCAGGTATTTAAGACGCTGTATTGCCTTTTTGATTTTCCTCTTCCAACATAAACCACTGGCGTTCTCAGATATTCCAAGACGAATCGCTGGGCAAGAAGTGTTCGCAGACAGCCAAGTGGCGGAGTGGTGGCGGAACGGTGGCAGCCCCGGAAAGAGATGGGGTCACTAAGAACAGGTGGGGTGCGACCTCACAGTTCGGGCTTCACCTGAGTGTCTGCCTCGTGGGTTTCCTTTAAACACAGGCAAGTTAAAGGAGACCACCTGTTCGAAGGGACGGACACAGCCAGCCACACTCAGCCAACTTCGCCTGAGAGCCCCGTGCTACAAAAGCAAAAGAGGGCGTCTCTGAATAACATCAAATCACTGCCTCAAGAGTTTCACGATGGAGAGATCAATTAACATTGAAAAGGTCTTCACATTCTTGGAATAAAAACGCTTCCAACTGGGTCTGAAACCCCAAGCCTTCAGAATTAGAACTAACTAAACTGCTGTCATCCGATGGAAACCTTACAGTGCTCTCAAGGAGCCAGCCAAACGACAAGGAACTGGAGTGTTCAGGTACTATGATTTGAATGGTTTCACAGCGCCTAATTCATGCCACCATCAAAATCTGTGCTGAGCAAAAGCTTTTTTTGGAATATGGAAAATTGAGGGTAAGGCCAGACTTTCAGAACATCTAAGCGCTTAAATCTCCGCCACAGGGAAAGGCGCCGTGGAAACGTAATACGAGGTGGCAGAGGCTGGGCGACACCGGATCCCCTTTGGTTGGCAACCTGCAAGCCAACTAGGGGTGTGTCTCTGAACGGTGAAGGAGCCTCAGCCCTCGGCCAGGCGCGAGTTCAAAGAGCAGGCCCTTCTTCCCGCCCTGGCAAGAGTTCATTCACTTTCCTATGGGAGGTGCGGGCCACTCAACCAGACAATCCATGCAGAGCCAGGACACGCTGACACATGATGTCTAACACAGAAGAAGCAAGGAGCTACTTTTTAGACTGGAAAAGAAGCGTTCCACCTTCTTCATAATCACAGGAGAATTCCACATGCAGCAGATTAGCTCTCAAGAAAGCCCCCCCACGGGAGTCTGGCAGGGTGGGAGGCACGCCCTGCTGCAGGACAACCGTCGGGGTGGGGGCCGGCCCCACCCTGTTACCGCAGTCACACGACACACTTGGCCTACCCGCGCGACAGGGAGTCTCTGTCCCCTGCTAGACTTCCGGCTTCTTGAAGGCACGGAATTTCTAGTGGTCACGGAATCCCAAGGGCCTAACAGAAGCTACTGTGGCCACTTAAGACGCACGATGGATGGGTGACATGATGTGAAATAAGCTAAGTATGCCCTATTGTCTTCCTTCTCAAACTAGGTGGCAAACTGTGCGTTTCATTTTTGTTACTATAGCTAGTGAGTATCAAAATCTAGGCTTCATAATAAAAACAGAAGTTGGTGTTATTTTCTCAGAAGCACAGCTCAGAGGTGGCTTCTCAAGTCTACACTGGGGGACCGCTTTCAGGTGGCTGGCAGGGGCCAGATGGGATGTGCTGACACAGGAAAGGCTGACCCTTTAAAGAGCAGCCAACAGGTGCAAGCACGACCTGGCCTGGGCCTTACGTGGCGGGAGACAGACGTGCTGTCCCAGAGAACAGGTGTGGGACCGGAAGTGCCGTGGGGTCCTCCCACCGCCGTATGGCGAGTAGCCACAACCTCCCCATCCTTCTAAAGGGACACGAGGCTGTTTTGTTTTCTTTGTCATTTCTTCTTCTCTGTGGTTTTGTTCTGACCTGGGCTGGGGGAGGACAGGCTGCCTGCCTGGCAGAAGGGCGGTGCCTCCACACCGGCCTCTGGCTCCGAGGGCACAGCTGCCTTTCCTAACCATGCCAGGCACACGGGCAGGGAGCCACCTGAGACAGCTTCCCCACGAAAGTCCAAAACCCATTACCTGTGAAGTTCTGTTCTCGTTGTCCCGTATCCTTTCCTTAACCAGCCGCACGAGGGACGCAATGTTGTAGAACTCCGCCTCCTCGAGCACACCTAGAACGAGGCCGAACTGTAGTTAGAGACGTGTGTGAACTCCCCAGGGGGCAGCAAGGCAGGCTGCAGTTTACACGCTCGCTAAGAACAGCGTTTTCAAATGCAAGTCTAGTCTCTCTCCCTCAGCCTAGGAACTGTTTCTTTGCTGCCCAGGGCATACCCATTACCTCTTCCACAACATGAGTCAGACAGGAAGGCCTGCCTGGTTTACTCCATTTCACCCCTAGTTTCCCACCTGGCACCTCCCCTGGCTCCCCCCTGTACCTGCCCATTAGCTGCAGGACACCCTTCCCGTATGTCACATGGTTCCTGGAACTAATCACATTGGATAACTCCCGAGCTTGCAATTTTTACCTGAACTTGCAGTTTGTCCTAAAAATGACCAGGGTGGGTCGTGTGTGTAAATATACGTGGACCAAATTTAATAATGCTTATTATCTAAACAATATAAAAGGCAATCATGGAAAGAATCCCATACTAAATAAAAGCAAAGACCTCAGACAGGACAACTAAGTGGGCCGTGTGATCCTGTCCGAGGAAGAAAATTTACTATACAGGCCATTATTGGAACAGTTGACATAATTGGAAAATGAGCTATAGATAAAAGTATTTATCAATGTTAAATTCCCTCAGTTTGTTACCTACACTGTGGTTATGTAAGAGAATATATTTGCTCTTGGGAAATACACGTTTAAGTACTAAGGGTGAAGTCTGAAATCTATCCTTAAATAGTTCAGAAGTAAACCTGTGGGGGGTGGAGAGAGGAGAGGCAGGAGGAGAGGAAGAACAAATGAACGACAATGCAAATACGACAAAAGAATGCTAAAAATCGGTGAACATGGGTCAAGGGAGTTCTTCGTACTATTGCCCTTTTCTCTAAGTTTGAAATGATTTCAAAATAGAAGTTTTTAAGAAGGCATTAGGAAAGATGCTTAAGATTCCTCTTTCCGAGAAGCAGGATCACCCATGAGCTGGCAACTGCAGAAGCTGGACGGTGGGCGCATGGAATTCACTGCGCTATGCCCGTTACTTCTTTTTTATTTATTTATTCATTTATTTATTTATTTTCAGAGGGAGAAGGGAGGGAGAGAAACAGCAATGTGTGGTTGCCTCTAACATGGCCCTCATTGGGGACCTGGCCTGCAACCCAGGCATGTGCCCCGACTGGGAATCGAACCGGGACCCTCTGGTTCCCAACCCGCGCTCAATCCACTGAGCTACACCAGCCGGGCTATGCCCGTTACTTCTGCACTCATTTAATTTTCTTTTTAAAGAGGGCATTAAGAAAAAGAGAAAGAAAGTCCTCTTGCTCCTGGGTGAAACAGAGGTGTTCTGCAGCTGCTTCATTAACTCGCGCAGCCATTACAGCCTTCTCCCTCAGCGCTAACACTCCCCGGCCGGGGGGGCGCTGCATTTAGGGGCAGGCTCCAGTTTTCAACAAATGCCTCCGATGAGACCAAGTCAAGACTTTTAGAAAGAAATGTAGACCCACATACAGTCCCAATGCCCTAAAAACCAAAGATGATGCACCTGACAACGGACTGGAGAATGAATTAGGTCAGCTGAAAAAATTTACAAGGAGGCATGAGACCAGCCATAAAAGAAATGAGGCCAACCTTGAATAATTTTCTTATAGCTGCAAATTCAAACTAAATTGAAAATATAAATAACTAAATGTCAGAATGTGTTGCTCCAGGCCTTGGACATTCACTGCTAGCACATAAGCAAATGTGAAAAGGGATCCTGACAATTACACAGTTCAGGAAGAAAATTCCGGCAGCCATCAGCACAGCTGCGCTACCTGTTTCCCATCTCATTAAGGAGGCTGAACAGAGCCCGACTGGGCTCCCTTAAACGAGACTCCCACACGCCACCAGTAACTGGAGGCTTCCTGCTCACCTTCGTAAACCGTCACTATGCCTGCACAGAAGCTTGATGAAAGTCTCAAACAGAAGTCAGAGCTGTGAAACAGAGTCAGCCTGAATTTTGAAAATGCCTGGTTCAGATATCATTCTTACCTTCTTCTGCCAACTCCTTTGTGATGATGAGTTTCCCATGGCGGAGGTAGTTTAGGATGGGACCGAAGTAGGTGGGGTCCCTGTCGATCAGGTAGGCCCCTGTCTCGTCCTGCCAACCAAACACAAGGGTATTACTGCAGAGCTTTGAGACCAAGTCAGGACAGGGTTGCAACCTGCCACCATTCGTTAGAGGGAGGGCAAGCTGTGCTAGAGGTTTGCTCACCACAAACTACCGGCAAGAAGGCTGGCGTTATGATCTTGTACTTCAAGGTCATTTCAGGTAGGGTATTCTGGATGTACAGTCCTATCATCTATTCTAGGCGTTTACTTG
This sequence comes from Micronycteris hirsuta, assembly GCA_004026765.1. Classification (NCBI taxonomy): domain Eukaryota; kingdom Metazoa; phylum Chordata; class Mammalia; order Chiroptera; family Phyllostomidae; genus Micronycteris; species Micronycteris hirsuta. The sequence goes on along the minus strand of PVJI01004189.1, from coordinate 37,355 downwards.
AACTTCTAAAATATTTAAGTGGAAACAAGTACCAACATTCTTCTGTGGGATACTTGTTATACAGGAAGGGAGGAAGAAAATGCTATAGTTGCGTGATTTAAATCTTTGCTTGAGATGGACATGCTGAATTCTCTGTTGCCCCCAAATCACATTCCTGATTCTAAGAAAACCTGTTTAATTGGCAACTCTCCTGAGCTCAAGGCCAGTGTCAGTGGAAGTGTGCACTGCCAGCTGTCCCTCACATACCCCAGCTCCGTGCCAAGAGAAAGCTTGGCACTGACAGGACTTGGCTCTCAGCAGCTTTAACCCTACTCATCTTTACAGTCAAAGAAACAAAGATAAACTGGCTTCTTCTGCAATAAGGCAGACCGGGCAGATAAAAAACCATTCCTCTATAAGCAAGGGTCTGGGAATCTCTTTACTTTAAAGTTAGGGCAGGACAGGTTTCCAGCAGTCTGAGATTTATCAGAGGAGAGGTAAGAGATGAATAAATGAAATCAATTTTACCAACCCCAAGCCTGTCTCAAGGTACCAGGCTGAATGCTACGTGGGATGTAGGTGGTGTGAGCAGTGGTCTATTCCTACACGTTGAGAACTAAAAGATGAATGTGTAAATTAAAAAAAAAAAAAAAGTCAAACAACAGTTCAAACTGGAATTGGGTTAAGTATTTCGGGTCCTCTCACCAATTTGGTCACCAGCCATGCATCCTGCCCAACAACATTCCCGTTTTCATTTTTCCTGGGTCTTAACCCGGGGGTGTTAGGTTTGCACTGGAAACGGTCACCTCTTTCCAAGGAATGCATCTGATCTCAGATACAGACCCAAAACAGTGGCTGTTCCTAGACACAAGCTCTCGGACCACGACCACGGGGAAGAAGTGTGCTATCACGAGAAGCACTTCCTGCGGCTGTCGAAGCCATCCTGCAACCCAGGCTTCCACCCAACTTGGCAGAGGGTCCTAGAGGAAGTCTGAGAAAGCTACAGCGATGCCTTAGCTCACCCTGACCCAGTTCTGGATGCATCTGGCACATGCAGTGAGGGGCTGACAAGGAGCCATGGAAAAACTCATGCAGACCTGAGGGGCTGGGAGATGGGTGTGGAGCGGGTTCTCGTGGGTGCTGGTGGTCAGTCTGGGGAACGAATCGCTGAGGATCAAACGAAGGGTGGGGTCAGAGAGAAACCCTGGGAGCGCCTGAGGATGGGCGAAAATAGCTTCCTAGCTGGGGAAGGGTCGGGAAAGGGGGTCTCGGCTCCAAAAGCCTGCCTGTGACGAGCGTGTCGAAGGAATCTGGGGACGCGCGTAGAAGGAACGAGGGGGTCCAAAGGCCGGGGGCGCGCCCGAGGGCGGGGCGCACCTTGTCCGAGTCCAGCTCCGGGTCTTCCTGGCAGCAGAGACGACAGAGGAAGGACTTGGGCTCCCGGCCTAGGGTTTGTCTGGTGGTCACGAAGTAGGTGCCGCCCACGTTCAGCCGGACCCAGCGGGCCGCGCCGGCGCCCCCTGCCCGCTCGGGGGGTCCGGGACCCGGTTCGAGGGGCTGCGCGGTAGTGGGCGGGCGGCCGTGCCCACGGGACGTGGGGCCAGCGGGGCGAGGGCTGGGAGGTCCGCGGCCCGGGCCGCCCCCGTCGCCCAGCCCGCTCCCACCGCCCCCTCCTAGCCCGGCCATCGCCGGGTCCAGTTGCACCTCCGCCATCTTGGGCCGCCGCCGCCGCCACTGCCCGCGCGCCGCCGGGCCGGCCCATCTCTCGGCAGGGAGAGCCGGACCGGCCCATCGGCGGGGGTGGGGCCGGGGAGAGGGACGGGAGCGCCCCCAACCAGCACTCGCGGACCCGCGCGCTGGAGGCGCTGCGCCCGCCCGTGGAGGCGGGACTTCCGGAACAGAGCTCAATCCCATGGGCTGAGCCGTGGCGCGAGGCCCGCCCCTTTGGGTTGAGGGTTGGCTGGGAGAAGGCTTTCCGGTGACCAGCTTCCGTCACTTGCTGCCGCGGACTGTGGGGCGCCGGGGTCGGTGAAGGTGAGTCCGGTTGGGGACGTTGGGTCCGACTCCCGCGGGTCCCTTTGCTCTTTCGCCTCCAGATTTTTTGCCTACCCTTGTCGCAACCCTGCCAAGGACGTCGGGTCCTGCGGTTCCCCCGGGTGTAGCTGCCGCGGCTGTGCTCCGCGCTCCCTTGCTATTTCCCTCCCCCGCGCGAGAGGTGGCCGGGGCCGGGCTGTGGCCAGGCCTCCTCTACTTAGGTGCTTCCACAAACCTGGTCTTGTCCAGTCCGCTCCCGGAGCGGCCGGTTAAGCAGTCCAGTTTGGGGGCTGGAGAACATTCCCTGGAGATAGTTATATAACTTGATGCGCCTTCCTCTCCCTCCCGAGGGTCCCAGCTCTCGAGCGTGGGGGCGGTTCGGAGCTTCTCAAGTGCAGGCTTCCTGTACCCCTTCAACAAATAGTCCTTGAGCACCTCCTGTGTGCGTGCCCGGTTCTAGGCAATGGGGGTTCCGCAATAAAAGATAAAATCCCTTCATTTATGACGCCTACCTGTTCCTGGGGCTTGGAAAGGTGTCTGTAAGGAAGCTTATTTCTCTGGTGTCTTTAAAAGGCACCTGCCCCTCTCCTCCATTCCGGGAAACCTAAGGTATCCTGGGAGGGCAGGAAGGGAAAGGGCAGGTGTTGGACAATTTCTTTCTAAGATCCTGGGGAAGATCTGCTGCCACCTCCCCTGTGATCCGCCCGGTGGCGTTTAAAGACTGTTGACATTTCAGCCTTTCTCCTAAGGCCTGACACTGATTTTATTTAGTTTGACGATTTTACTTTATTCTGTCTTGGGTTTTAAACAAATGGCTGTAATAATTTTCTCTCTTTTCTCACATTCATATGTATGTTGAATATCTCTTTTAAGGGTGTTGCTAATTATACTCAGGGTATGTGCTGGTGCCGCAGCGGGTAAATCAGACATGAGTAAGAAGTACAGGTGTATTACCAATCTGATAGAAGGGGAATAGAGAGCCCTTAAGTTTGCCTGAGACAGTGGAGCAAATTGATGTACACGGCTTTTTAACAGCTTGCTCGGGTAAGCAGGGCTGATGTTACCCCCGTTTTCCAGGTGAGGAAATTTTGGTCTAGAGTCTGTGCTATTCAGACCTTGTGGGAACTTCGGTGAGTACTGGAGAATCAGTGAATAAAACAATCTGAGTGGAAATGCATTTAAAATAAATTGTTGACTGTAATGCAAGGCATGAGTATTACTTTAGCAATATTTCCAAAGGTACGTGGAGATCTAAAGGTACGTGGAGAACACACACTAGAGAACTGGGCTTTTAAGGACAAGTTAGGAATCACGGAATGGAAGGAGGAGGAACACTTAGGGGGAGAGAATATAGTTACATGCCAGGTTGTACACCTTGAACTTGAAAAGCTGAGGTGTCCTCTTTTTCTGAGTTAGCAATTCGAAATTCTTTAGGTAATGTACCGGCCACGCACTCAGAGGGCGCTGATCTATTTCTTAAAGCACTTCATGTTAATAAGATGGCCTTTATAGAATTCTCTCCTAGAACCCTGTTTTGATCTAAGCTATTTTATTTTCTAGGATCTCAAGATGGCTGGGCGAAAACTTGCTCTGAAAGCCATTGACTGGGTAGCTTTTGGGGAGATAATACCCCGAAACCAGAAGGCCATTGCTAACTCCCTGAAATCCTGGAACGAGACCCTCACCTCCAGGTCAGTACCTCTGAGAGGGAGCCTCTTAACTCGCCACGTACGTGCAGACAAAACAGTGATGTGCAGTTACGTATGACTGGGGCTTTCTGATGCTCTTCTGACAGAAAGTACGAAGAAGTCCATGTATCAAGTTACCAGATGAAAGTAGGGCTTTTTTGTTTGTGTTGCGTTCCTGTGTTCTTCCTCCTAGAGAAAAGCGTGATGACAGGTCTGGGCTGTAGGAATAAGGAACAGGGAAATCACTGTGTGAATTTCCGGTTGCTCAGAGAAGAACCTTAACTTTTGCTTTTCCATGTGAGCAGGTTGGCTACTCTGCCCGAGAATCCCCCTGCTATTGACTGGGCCTACTACAAGGCCAATATAGCGAAGGCCGGCTTGGTAGACGACTTTGAGAAGAAGGTGAGACTTCAGGCAACTGAAGCACTGGCCTTGGAACGTGTCTTGTGGCTGGGACGGGAGGAGAGTAGATCATTCTACATGCAGGTTCACAACAAGGAAGGGTGGTGTTAACAAACACTCAGGTCCCAAAAGAAGCTCAGGAGAGGTGGGTGTAGCCAAAGGTCCTACGTTAGTTGATTTAAAGGTGAGTAGAATACATGCGAGGGATTCAGGGTCTATTCATTGGGCAGGTTGTTATCCAAAGAAACACTACAGGATGGCCTTGATCAGGGGCCAGAGGGCTGTCAAGGTAAAATTCCCATTCATCTCACCCTTGGGAAAAGCTAACATCTTCTCTACTCTTCACTGTTTTCTCCTGTCTCTCTGCTGCCTTCCTTGCTGTGTCCTGTAGCTGTAATTTCTTGTCAGCCTCTCCAGTGCCTGCTCTGCCCCGGGCGGTGCTGGGGGTTGGGCTCTAACACTAGGGAGTCTTCTCAGGAGACTGTCACTTCCGCCTCGTCCACAGGGCTTCGCTTAAAAAAAAAAACAACAGAATTTCGTTAGAAATCAGGGGTTCTTGGAGTCTATTTTTGAGGTCACCAGTCCAGCTGTCCCTTTCAGATGAAGAAACTGAAGCCCATTGTAGTAAATAATTGTCCAAGGTGTCCAGTTCGTTTTGGACGGGGCTGAGAAGCGCCTTGATCTCCCTTTCCCAGTCTTACCTTTTCCACGACAACAACCCAGATTCGTACTGGTTTCCTCTCGGAATGGACAGTGTGTTTTTATACGCTCTATGAGGATTAGCCGCCCTTTCCTCGGGCTCCTGGTACATTAACGACCACTCACTGTGCCTGCGTTTGCAGTTTAATGCCCTCAAGGTTCCCGTGCCGGAGGACAAATACAGTGCCCTGGTGGACGCCGAAGAGAAAGAAGACGTAAGTAGTGATGCTCTTACGTATTTTAAAATCCTCTTAATCCCCGACAGCTCTATGTTTCTGAGTCACTAGGTTGGGGTAGAATGAACTAAAAGGAGCAATAAAATAAAACTCTAGAAAATGCAGCCTGGGAATTGGAGGGACGGGGCTGATCAATTTGTGTTCTCTCTTGATTGTGGCTGGTTTCCCAGGTGAATACGCATGTCACAATCGATCAAGTGGTCTTCTTTAAACATGTGCATTTTATTGCATGTCAGTTGTACCCCAACAAACAATTAAGGAGTTGGGTAGGAAAATGGTCTACGGTGGTATTCAGGTACCGAACTCTGTACTTGAAAGTACTGAAGGTTAGATGTTGCAGCTCAGGTGGCTCCCAAGGGGAGGTCTGGCGTGGCGCTCAGGCGGCTTGTCCTGACCTTTCGGTAAGCAGCCCCCATGAAGCACAGACGTTGTAACTTGCTGAGGGGCCCTGGTCCTGCCATCATAAGCTGGTCCTCCTGAATGTGCTTCCTTGTGCATTTAGCAAAGCTGTAGTTTGCCTCCCAAAGCGAGCTCCCCCAGTAGTCATGGCATTGTCCTGGTCTTCTCCAGAGCGAGACAGCAGCGGTGGGCTGGCTCTGTGGCTCACAGACCTTGGGAGCCTCAGGGTCGGCACAATTCACCTTGGTTTCAAAATGGAATTTCTCCCTTCTTTTAAAGGTGAAAAGCTGTGCTGAGTTTTTGTCTCTCTCAAAGGGCAGGATTGAGCAATATGAGAAAGAGGTAACGATGAGCTTTGGCCTTTGTGATCGGTTTCCTCTACCACCTAGTGCACTAACCTCCCTTGGATTCTTTTTTGCATGTTTGCAGCCCTATTTCCCTTAACATATTTGCCTGCTTTCCAGCTGGAGAAGATGAGGAACATAATTCCATTTGATCAGATGACCATAGAGGATTTGAATGAAGTCTTCCCAGAAACCAAATTAGACAAAAAGAAGTATCCCTACTGGCCTCACAAGCCAATTGAGAATTTATAAACTTCAATCTGGGAGAAGGCTCTGGCCTCTGTATTATAAACTGTGGACATTAAAAATAATTATATAATGCTGTGTGTGTCTGTTCCTTTGCAGTTGAGATAGTTGCAAGTCTGAGGCGACCTCACTGGGAGTGGGCTTTTTGTAAAATGGGAGGGTGAGCCTATAGGTGTGTGCTGGCCCCGTTGTCCAATGACCAGCACATGCTCCTAATCCCAGAAGGTGAAAATGATCTAGAGGATTTTAGAAGATTCTTTGTTGGGTGTCGGCACTATACCTGAGTCATATTTATATTCCCCAAGACTTAGCACTGTGCTTGGAATTTTATAAGGAGAGTCTTAATATGAATTCATAATGAAAGAAAAGACCTCTGAACCTTCGGGGGTTCACATCTGGGGAGGATATTAATTGCACACAAACCCTGAATAATAGGGCTGACTGGGATATTAGTAGTTGATGGTCATGCCTTACAGTTCCAGGAATTGTTGTAATCACTTTAGATAAATATCTCATTCTCCTCGCAACAACCCTATGAGGAAGGTAGTGTGTCAGTCAAGACATTAAAGAAGTCCTTTGAAGGTGACAAAATTGCCTATGGCATGTTGGCTATTCTCTACCCAGAGGCCTTCTCTGACCACTCGGTGGTTTCCCATCACCCTCTTTATTTTGAATCGTCTCTTGTTTATTACTTGTTTACTGTCCTCTCTCTCAATGGAACGTAAGCTCCTTGGGGGCAGACTGGAGGATAGTTTTAGGGGGAATTGAAGGCTGAAACCAGAAAAGAAACATTGTCTCTAGTGCAGCCCAGGCTGGTGCTGCAGTTACTGAGCAGGGCCTGGGACCTTAAAAGTGGCATCTGAGAGCCCTGGCTGGTGTAGCTCAGTGGACTGAGAAACAGAGGGTCACTGGTTCGACTCCCAGTCAGGGCACACATGGCTGGGTTGCAGGCCAGGTCCCCAGTGGGGGCCATGTGAGAGGCAACCACATGATGTTTCTCACCCTCTTTCTCCCTCTTTTCCCTTCTGTCTAAAAGTAAATAAATAAAATCTTAAAATGGCATCTGTGAGACTTGGCAGCTGGTTTGGAGTAGAGAAGAGGAAGAATTCTGAATGACCCTGGCGAAGGGAGAAGAGAATTCTGTACTTACAGTTCTTTCTTTGTTCTTGGGAAAAGTATAAGAAACAATGGTTTTGAAACGTTTTTGAGTCAAGGATTTGCAAACAATAGTTTTGCCCTGAATAAATATTGGTATCCCAAAGTGCACATAATGTGAGAGACTCAACTCCTAGAAGCTATGGGTTTCAAGGTTTTAAAAAATCACCTGTGGCCATATTTGTAGTTTTTAAAAAATGAACATGTTATTAAAGGAATACACAGAAGGAACAAATGAAAATCATAAATGTACATCTCTCCTATAGTCCCTTTTTAAAGGCTCCTGGGACCAGGCCCCAGTTGGGCAGCTTGGTTGGCTGGAGCACTGTTCCCGCACGCCAAGGTTGCAGGTTTGACCTCAGGGCACACAAGAGTCTGCCAGTGAGTGCGCCAGTAAAGTGGAGCAGCAAACCGAGGCGGCTCTCTCCCCAATAATCTACAAATTAAACACTACCGGGGTCCCACAGTTTGAGTGTGCCACCTTTTGTCCTGTGATCGGTGGTTATTATTACTACTGGCCAGTGAGCACGTACACACGTGCTTCCCTTACACACACACCCAGTCGGCACAGATGTGGGTACCATCACAGTGGGGACAGCGCACAGCGGGGTGGGTGGCGTGGAGTCGGGCAGCGTTCCCATCTCACCTGCCCGTCCCCAGTGGGTGGCTTAGGGGGAATGGAGGGGCCAGGGCTGCAGTTTTGCCTGCTTTTAACTTTATAGTGATTCTCACAGAATGCATTAGTTTCTCGAAATGAGTGAATACCAACTCAAAAGACGCAAGTAGAGCCCCATTGACTCTCAGCCGTTTACCATTCAAGGTGTAGTCGGGCATGATCAAAAAGAAAAAAAGAAAAGGCAAAATAGTTGCGGCGCTATTAAAAAGGGAATGAACCACACTATTTTTGTGTTCATGTGCATAATAAACTACCTCATACAGGATTCGAACTTGTACGGTGTCTACACCACTATATTTAGTTCCAAAAGCCAGTGTCTTAACCACTAGGCCACCAGAATAGCAGGAAAGCATAGCGCGATCATTTCCCTTTTCAGCTCTGACGCCGCGGGGCTGCGTAATGACACCACACCGGAACCTTCTGGTAGGAAAAGCAGAGGTTGGAATTCAGCTGTGATACAAATGTCCTGTCCTCTCGTCGGGAGGAGGACTGTACCCGGGTACAGGAAACTCGAACTTTCGACTTCCTGAACCGAAGCCAGCTGCTTTACTAGCTCTGCCACGCAAACTCCACGGGGACGCAGCTCTACCGCGATGCTTCCTTAGGGATCTATGGACGCACCGGCACATCGTCGCTCCGCCTTCCCTGCGCCGGTGTCGCACCTTGTGTCTCAGCGCACCTGTAGTGGGCGCCACCACCCGCGAAGAAGTTGCACCTGGACTGCGCATTGCTTATTATTTCATGCTAGGACCGCGTGGCCTAACGGATAAGGCGTCTGACTTCGGATCAGAAGATTGAGGGTTCGAGTCCCTTCGTGGTCGGTTCTATTTTGGGCGAGCGGCCCCCTGGTCCACGGCATAACAATACTGCGTCCTCTCTCCTAGTCCCTCCGCTCGCTGACGTCTATCTTCAGAGGACCTTGGTCGGGCGCGCCGCCGGGCCACCCTAGGTCTGAGCCGGCCCTCCCCAATCGTCTGGTCTTGGTCTTTAGATTTTCGTGTAGCACGGCAATGTACCCTCCGGTTGTCTGGCTGTCCTTCCGCGACCTGTACTACGTTCTGGTCTAGGAGTACGCAGTGCGGCTGCAAACGTGGCTGAGAATTGTGAGATTCGTGCACGTGATTTTGAGCATTACCATGGACCACGTGGACACTGCATTTTGTCGCGCCCCAGTGGCCTAATGGATAAGGCACTGGCCTCCTAAGCCAGGGATTGTGGGTTCGAGTCCCACCTGGGGTGATATACGTGGTCTTGCCCTGTAATTTTGGTTCTACGAATGGGCAACCAGGGGCTCCATTCCACGTGACTTGGACCCTGGGCACCGCCGCCTCCGGAGCCCTGCCCGCCTTCTTTACAGTCTCCTCTCGTTTGCAGTATTGCTGTCTAGTCTCGGCCTGTGAATTGTAGAAAAGCTGACAGAACTGGGTGTCCAGGATGGGTGGTTTGTTTCAGGGAACCATTTTGTTTTTCACTGCGTTCACTTGGGGTCTGGGGGCGTCTTTAACAGAATCCACCCACGGTGGAGTGATTTTTTGTGAATAACAAAAACGTGAGTTTTACCCCAGGTGGGACTCGAACCCACAATCCCTGGCTTAGGAGGCCAGTGCCTTATCCATTAGGCCACTGGGGCCTGCAGCTCAACCCGCTCACATCTTTTCCTCTAATAGATGGTCAGACTTCGCGTGCAGGAGTCAGCGGGGCACACGTTTACCGAGGAATGCTAAGCCAGGCATGATGGGCATGGAGAGGCCCCTGGAGCCCGCAATCCAACGGGAGGCTGCGGGAAGATGCTACCCTGGGAGGCGAGCTGACCGACCTGCAGCTTCCGCACCGGGAAGCTCAGTAGGGCTGGGACTGCCCGAACACCTGGACCATGGCGGATGAAGACTGAGGTTCGAGCCATAGTGTCTCCTACTGAACCGGCAGAAAATCAGGTGTTTCAGGGAAAAGTGGTGGAAGGAGTGAACGAGAACAGGCTAGCCTCAATCACGAATACTGAAACATAAACCCTGAAAATCTTCACTATCACGAGACAAGGGACAACCAGGAGGAACAAGTCCTTCCATGTATATATGCTTATGTGTATGTTATATGCAAGCGGATAGTATGCAGAAAAGAAATACATCAGCCAAATAGATACTTCACCCTAATATTCTGTTCCTTTAAAACTGTTAGACAAAAAATAGTACAAATAAAGAATAAGCACATTTTTAAACGTTACAGCGTTGAAAATCCACTATTAGAACCCACGCGCATCTGAAAGATGTCACAGCAGAAGCTTCAGCCAAGGGCAGCGCGCATCCCCGTCAGGCCTGCGATGAGGACCTGGCCTCCCCACCCGGCGCATTTCAGGGCATAGGGGGCTTGGGCGCGCTCCTCTGTTTCTCTCTCCAACACGCGGAGACCGCAGAAACCCACCTCCTTCCTTCACATCAGCAAGACGAGTCTAACCGACCCGGCTCCAGTCTCCCGCCCTCATTTCGGTTCATCAGTTTGTTCAAGTGCAACCTTCACGCGGCGAAGTGCACACATCACAGCCGATGAGATGCAGAACATTCCCAGCCTCCCAGCCGCCTCCCCCTCCCCCGACTACATTCCTGATTTGCATCACCGTAAGCAGTTTTGCCTTGTTTTGAACTACATGTAAGTGGAATCGTACTCTTTGTTGGCTTGGCCTCCTTCACTCAACATTGTGTCCATGAGGTCCATCCATGTTCATTCTTTTGCCCTCAGCATTTTAGAAGAATGGGTCCTGCCCCTGGGCTCTACTCTCTATCCCTGAACCTGTCTGTTTCTCTGTACATCTTCTTCCCCTCCGGTCTGGAATGTTTTCCAGGTCCTTTCCCATGCCACCCATGTCTTCTGAGGGCCTCAGGGGTCCAGCGCTTTGCTCAGGGTCAACCCACAGGGGTGCCTTCTCCGGTTTCCTGCTGACACCATCTGAGTCGGTCTCCCTGGGTTCTGCCTTGCCTCTTCCTCAACTGCTCCTGTCCTTCCCCAGACTCTGCTTGTCCTCCTGCATCCGGCACCTCCCAGAGGCAACCTCACACCCAGCTCCAGGGCTCTGTCCCCTCTCCCGGGCATCAGTACCTGGGCATTCCTTCTCAGGCCCCACAAAGTCAGCTTCTCCTGGGCAGAACCGACCTCCTCATCCCACCACCCTCCCCGCCTGCTCCCTTTGTGGCTTTCCCATTTCAGTGCACAGCATCGCCCATGTCACACACCTGCTCCCATTCCACGTGGGCCAATTTTCTGTCCCCATAATCCTTTTGCATCTATTTTCTCCCCATCCCTTGCTGTCACTGCCCCAGTTCCAGGATGGGTCCCTGACTGCTCACGGGGGTCAGTCTACCAACCTCTGCTCACTTCCCTGCGGTCTTTCCTCCTCCGTTCCTGGCCAGATTAATCTTCCCCTGACAGCCTCTGTAGGGGTGGAGTCTGAACGTCTTGGCTGTCACATTTAAGGACACTCTAGACCTGGCTCCCACTCAACGTGGCAGATGTGTCTTCCACAGCTCCTCATCCCCTGGGTCCCCGCCAAACCGGGCTATTAATCACCATTCCCCGAGCACATACTCGGTGCCGTTAACCATTTATTTATTCATTTAAGCCCCACACCAGCATGAGGAGGTAGCTACTGGTAATGTCATCCCCAGTTTATAGATGGGAAGCTGGGAGGTTCAGCAGCGTGCCCAAGGCCCCACAGCTGCGGGTGGTGGAGGGCAGGAGCTGCCAGTAGTCAGTCTGGCTTCAGAGCCCATTCCCAGTGCTATAGTCCACTGTCCCAGTGACAGGCAGGGCCCTTGGCCACACTGGAGCCTCCGGTGACAAGCTCTTACCTTGCTTGCATGGCCAGCTCTCCCCATCCCTTAGGCCCACCTCCAATGTAGCTTCTCTGGCCTTCCAGCTGGAACTGATTTTCTCTGCCTCTCATCATCTATTTAGACCTTTCTTATGTTATTGACCACGATTAGGTCATGTTACCATACAGGAATCCATTTTTCTTTTCAACTGATCGGATATCAATTCTCTGGAAGAATGGACTTGGTTCATTGCTGATTCCCCCGGGGAACTCACCCAGGGCCTTGTGATCTTCCCTGATCCCCAGGGGGCTCTCTGTCCCTTCAGGACTAGGACCACACCTTTCATATCTTCTGCATTTTCTAAGTCATTTATCGAAGACTTTCTCCCTTTGTTTACACTCACATGAAAGAGGTCCCTGCTCAGACAGTGTACACACTACTAGTCTATTACATTGCATTTAAAGCATTGAAATGTGTTATTTGTCAAATGAGTGAATTAGATCAAAATAGGAGCACATTCTATGGAATGCGTACATGCCAGAGTAACCTACTCTTATGCTTCCCCACTCACAGGATTGCAAAACCCTTTTTCTAGTCCCAACCTACTCTTTTTCTTCCCCACTACCCCAGGGCCTACGACAGCACCTAACACATGACATTCCTTCCCACTCAAGTGGTTCCTGTTCCCTACGTTTCTTAAAACCTAAACTGCTTAACTTAAACTCGAGAATCTCCACACTGAGCTCTGTCTCCCTCTGCAGACTCAGCTCCCCTGAGCCCCCTGCACAAGTCTGCCATTCAGATGGTTTCCTCATTGTCTCACCACCTGCCCCCCAAGCCTTTTCCTTGGTTCCCTTTATTCATACTGTTCCCTTCCACCGGCATGTGCTCTGCCCCTTTGTCCTGATTAAAATTCTGCACCTTTGTCAAGGCCCACCTCTGATGCCCACTCGCCTGTCTCAGCGTCTAACTGACTGCGTGTTCCTTGAAGGCAGACACCACGCTCATTCCTGTCTCCCCCAGACTGTGACATGTAATCAGTGCCAATCAGTAACTGTCAGGCAGATTTCAACTGAGAGAAAGGTAGGAATCCTGTTCTGAAGCATTCTGAAGAACAGAAGCCTTCTGTATTTAGAATTTTATTGCAGATCATACATTAAATGGGCAATTAAGGTTTGACAACATGTTAATTGCCTACAAAGACCTCATTCGAACGAACATTCTCGGAGGGCTCCAGTGTTAGAGACCAGCGTTAGCAACCGCAAACAACGAATCCGGCTCCAGCCGGCGCTGCAGCTCCCGGCCAGCCGCCTGGACACCCCGGAGAGGGTCTCCGCCAGCTCTGGAGGTTGACTTCAGTCCACATCTACCCTCCTGCTTGTCTTGACGGCAGAATTGATTCTCTTTTTTCTCAGCCTTTCCCGATTCACGTTTTCTATCCTGCAAACAAAAACAGCGCAGTTAGGCCCGGGTGCCCAGTCAGTGCTTTTCAAAGTGGTGAGAGGAGCTAGCAGCTCGGCGGGAAGCCGAGCAGCTGCATCCGCAGGCGCTGGCTCCCGGGTCTCCACTCGGGTCAGTCTACTCCCACCCTGGAGTAGGTGGCTCTTCTACCTATTTGCTGGGAGGTTGTAGACTTGACCCTGCCCCCTTTCTGCCCTGTGCTGCCCCTCAGGAGACGTTTGGGGCATTTCCTGGCACCTGATTCTCCATAGTGCAGCATCTTCTTTGGAGGGCTCCTTGGCTGGCTGGCTGGCTTCAGTAATCATGTCTCGAATTTTCTGCAGGCAATCTGCCAGATTCCGAAGCTGATAGCGGCTGCATTCAGAGGTGAGAATCAACTCTCCTGCCTTGTTGATCTTATTTTTATGCTGCAGGGAACAGAGGCAAAACCAGAGTTCCACCGAGGAAAGGATTAAAAGCTACTGAGGGATGCCCTGACCAGCATGGATCAGCTGGTTAGGCGGCACCCCACAAAGCAAAAGGTCCTGTGTTCAATTCCCCGGCAGGGCACATGCCTGGGTCGCAGGTTCTAACCCTGGTCAGGGTGCACCCCTAGGGCACAAACAAGCGACCTAGCCATGTTTCTCTCTCTCTCTTTCCCTCCTTTCCCCTCTGTCTAAAAAGAAAATCTTTAAAAAAATTTTTTTTTAAATAAAAAATAAAAACAATAAAAGCAACGGAGGGATTGAAGAGAAAGAAAGGGGCCGGCAGCTACCGTGACAGCCATCTTCTGCCGCACGGGCTCTGCGATCCAGTCTGCGGTGGCCAAGTGGAACCTGACTTCGGCCTTGGAGTTCACTGGAAGGAAAGAGAGGGGGGCACGGGTCACCGAGACTCGAGGCAGGCTCTGCACCTGGGTGGCTGGTGACCGCCCTGAAACAAAGGGAGGCGAGGAACCCAACCAGGTGGGCTTCTTTCCTATGTCAACCTGGGGATACAAAGCTGGCCGTGGAATGAGCCTGCAGGACAGTGAGGTACTTTCAGTTAAAAATAAACTTCCAGGAACTAAAGCCCAGTACTCCTATTAGAGTTTATTGGGTGCTGAGAAGAATGGGGGGACGGGCCCCACGGGAACGCAGGCAAGCTGCTCTGGGAGCCGGCTGCCAGCTCCCACTGGGATTTCCTTTGTTTCAACTCGCAAGCCCATCCTAGTTCCAGCGACCCACAGCTCAGGCTGAGAATCAGACCGTGTTCAGAAGAATAAAGAGGATTATTATAAACTGGCTTATTTAAGCTTCTGCTAAAAAAAAAAAAATAAAAAAATAAAAAAGAGCCCTTTCTTCCCCGTAAATGTAAACACAGAATCGTCAAGTCCCTCTTCCAACTACAGAAAAGGCCAAGGCACCCTGTACCTTTGTTCACGTTCTGGCCTCCGGGACCGCTGCTCCGGCAGTAAGATATTGTCAGGCGATCTGCCAAACAGACAAGCCCCGAAGAAGTGATTATCTCATGGCAAAACATTACATGTCTCTCTCAATGACACGCATATTATATATATATATATGAACATAACATTCAGATCAGTAGAGTAAGAGATGATTTATAGATGTCACAACTGAAGTCAAGAGAAGGGACTTTCCCAAGGTCACAGGCAGCAGAGGACATGAAATTATGACCTGGGTCGCCTGCTTCTGGTCTGGTACATTCCGGCTGCCCCAGCTTTTTGCTCCTTGTTTTAAAGCAAGGATTCTTTCAAAAGGTCAACCTGGGAGACAGACTCAGTTTAGCGTTTTATTTCAGAACGCGGTGGATGTGGTGTCCAGTGGCCTGTGAGCTCCAAGGACTGGTGTGTGTCTAGCTCACTGTGGACTCCGCGTGCCTAGTGCCTGGTCAGCGTTTAAAAACACCTGCTGAGCCTGGCTGGTGTAGCTCAGTGGATTGAGCACGGGCTGGGAACCAAAAGGTCCCGGTCGGGGCACATGACTGGGTTGTGGGCCAGGTCCCCAGTGAGGGCCATGTGAGAGGCAACCATACATTGCTCTTTTTCCCTCCCTTCTCCTCTCTAAAAAAGAAAACAAAAAAATAAAATAAAATAAAAACACCCGCTGGGTGACTGAGCACCCGAAACGGAGCTGGGGCCTCGCTCCCAGCACTGGCACAGCCTCTGACCACGTGATGCTGGCCAAGTCCCGTGCTTCTCTGGGTGTCAGTGTAGCGTGTGTGTGTGCAATCTGTGAAATGAGGTTTCTTCCTTCTATTTTTGTAATTCATGACAAGCAGCCTCACGTGTCTGAGGAAAGTAGGGAAGTAGGAAAATTTTGGGTGACTAGAAGCTGAGCTGCAAGAAGTCTCGGTGGCAAACAACGGCAGTGGCCTGGTGGTGGAGGGCAGGCCCCCCCGGCCTGTGGTGACCCATCTCGGGACTGCTTCTGAGAGGATTTCCTCCTTGTGGTGGCTTAGGTGGTGGGTCATGTCACCTGGCCTCTTTGTTTCAGTGTCACCTGATTGAGGGCCACGGGAGCTGGCGCCTTTGATTCTCATCCTTTCCGGGTCTGTGGAGGTCACAAAGCCTCTGAATCTGAAAAGGGCTGGTTGTTTCTTTCCGGGCCTTGCCTCATGCTCAATGGGTGCACAATTCTAAAGTGATGCAAGCTCCCGTTTACAGGGAGACGTCCCCAGGAGTCTGTCCGTTCCTCTCCCCTCCCCAAGGCAGTCCTCCTACCCAATTTCTTCTGCACCCTTTCAGATCTATGTGCACAGGTAGAAATATATATATATTTCAGATGCATCTGTAAGACACAAATGCTAGCTTACTATACATATTCTTCTGTACCTTGCTTCCTTCAAATGACAATCAATTCATCTGCTGTAAAGGTTATTCCATGTCATAGGAACATGAAGAGCTCCCCGTTCGAGCTGCACAGCACTCCCGAGTGGCTGCACCATCATTTTTTTTTTTTTTTTGCTATTCTAAACAATACCGAAAGGACTCCACTTTTGCACACCCAAAGACTTTTATTAGGCTGAAAAGATCTGGGAGGAATGTGTGAGGGGTGGGGGAAATGGCTGATTTTTAAAATAAAACCAAATTACTTACCTAGAGGAATGTCATTGTTGGCTTGCTTTGCATCATGCTGTAATGTAATGTACAGAGCGTCAAATAAATATTACTTGCTGGGTCACTCCCAACTGGTCCGGGTCAACCGACAAAATGATGTAAAGCCACGACACAAATATAATACAACTATTTCCAGAACCCCAGCAAAATCCTATCAGAGGACAGAAAAAGCTCCCGGAAGTACCATCTCAGGAGGTACACTCCCCCAGGAAAATGGAACTGACGTGTCCAGCCCTCCCTGCCCCGACCTGAGCTAGTGTGGGGACCATCAGAGGCCCGGGTCCTGGGAAGAGGGAGGGAAGGCACCAGAGTACACATACATCAGGGACAGTCCAACAGGAGTACCCTCGGCTGGCCTGGAGTGACAAACCTGGTGGGCCACCGTGCTCTCTCTGCCCCCCTGGGAGTTTGCCTGCCTTGGACAGTGACGGGCACATCTGCCTTGAGGGTCTGTGTCACACTGAACCACTCCCTCCAGGACTTCTCTCCTCCGTGTCTCTCCAGGCTGCTCCCCTGGCAACGGCCTTCAGCGTTTGAGCCTCGTGTCCACAGGCCCAGGACAAACAGTACCCCTCTGGGGTTCTTCTGGCCGTCCAAGCTCAGAAAATACCTCACCTGTCCTGTTCTCCACCCCGACCCCTCTTCATCTTAGAATTACTGCAGGGGTGGGGGAGGATCCTCATCTTACTCCGCCTCCCTGCGGCACTGCAGACCACGGGCCACGCCCTCCGCGCGGCACCTTCTTCTTCGTGTTTTTTCTCTTACTTCCCTAGGACTTTCTCGCTCTCCTTTGCTTGCTCTTTGCAACCTTTAAACACTGACATGCCCCTGAAATCCTTTCACTTCTCTGTCTTACTCTTTCCCTAGAACATTTCAACCATCTGTTGATAAACGTATCATCTGTGTCGGTGATTCCCAACTTTCTGGCTCAAACAGAAACCTCTCTTCGACTGCTGACCCACAGTTACCCGCTCTTTGATATCCCCTCTCAGATGCCTCAAACATCCGACCAGGGAGAACCCCCCGCACTCATGCTCGGAGCAGTTGCTCTACTCATCTCTTCTCAACACCCAACGTGTTTTCTCCACTCGCTTACTTTCTGCTCCTTCCACAGCAGTGCCTGAAACAGTGTCTGACACAGTAAGCACACAATAATGTTTTTTCTTTTTTCTAAGTGAAAGAACTTTCTAATCTCAGTTAATGGCACCACAATCCTTCCATGGCTCAAGGCCCCCGACTTCAACTCCTCTCTCTCTCTCTTTTTTTTTTTTTTTTAAGAGAGAGAGGAAGGGAGGGAGAAAGAGAGGGAGAGAAACAGCAATGTATGGTTGCCTCTCACATGGCCCTCACTGGGGACCTGGCCTGCAACCCAGGCATGTGCCCTGACTAGGAATCGAACCGGGACCCTCTGGTTCCCAGCCCGCGCTCAATCCACTGAGCTACACCAGCCAGGGCTCAACTCCTCTCTTATTCTCACTTCTCAGCGAAAATCCACTGGCCAAGCCCAGAGGCTTTCCATTCAGAATATACCTAGAACCTGAACAGTTCTGAGGACTCCTACTGCTTCTACCCTGCTTCTCATCTCTCACCTGTATTGTTGCAACCTCCTAACTGGCCTTCCTGTGTTTCCCACTCTACAGTCTACTCTGTCCAAGGCTCTGTAAGAGTGAGCCCTGTAAAACCCAGCTGGATCATCCCACTTCTCTGCCTCAGATCCTCCAACAGGTCCCCGTACTGGCCTGCGTGCAGCAGGCTACCGCTCTGAGGTGGCTGCACCTGCTGTTCCCACAAGACGTCCATCTCCGCTCTATTCTCATGGCTCCCTGCCTTGCTTCTTCTAGGTCCTACTCAATGTCACCTTCTCAGAGGCCTTCCCAGACCATCCTATTTAAAACTAACACCACCTCCTACCTTAGCACTCTTCTTCCTTCCAGGCTTTATTTTCTCTAAAGCACGTCACCTTCTCACATATTCTGCACGACTCATTTTACTTGTTGCGGTCTCCCTCCTTTAGAATTCAAGCTCTAAAAAGAGCAGGATTTTTGTGTTGTGTTCACTACTCTATCCCCATGCCTAGCGCAGTGCACAAAGCATGCACTCAATGGAAGTGTGTTGACTGAGTGAAAGAATCAATGAACGTTCTCTTCCAGTCTTGTAGGTGGAAACTCAGCGGAATTGGCTGGGTGCTCTTTCTCCTGCTCCCGAGCCAGGGCCAGAGCCTGGGCCTAAGCCAGAGCCGGAGCCTGCACACAGAAGGCTGTGATTAAATGCATCCCGAGGAAACGAATGAGAGACCAGTTTCCTCGGGTGTGCTGGGGTTACTAGAGGCTAAGGGCAGAGGCCCAGAAGGGATCAAATAACATGGCAGCCTCCTGCATTTATTGCCCACTCTGCAGAGCCAGAATGCCCACATCTTCCCTGGGACAAGGATCTGGGTCTTAAGGTTGGGGAACTAATGCAGAAAAGCTGGCGGTCTCCTAAAGAGCATGTGCTCCCCCAGCATCCGCACACCTCGAATCTCCCGAGAAGCGGAGACCCGCCCAGTGGTCCCAGTCCTCGGTTGCTCAGGCAACCAGCTCCCTTCCACCACGGCGCCTTAGAAGAACGGCGCGCACGCCCAATAGGACCCCAGCCTCCTGACGTCCCCCGCCAGAGGGGAGGAAACGCCCCTTCCGTCTGGCCCTCCCGGCTCACCGGGACCCTCCAGGCGGTGTCCAGGCCCCGCGACTCCGGGTAGAGCTTGTCCAAGCTGTAGATGCTCTGGAATTCGGTGCCGTCTACCTGCTTGTGCAGCTCCCGGCGGGGGCAGTGCGCGGGTGGTGGTAGCAGCCCGGCCCTGGCTCTGTTCAGGCCCCAGCGGAGGCCCCGGGCGGCCGCCATGTTCGAATCTCGGGGCTCCTTCCGGTGTGCTCTTTCTTCCGCGGCCCGCTAGATCGTGTTTCCCTCTGGACTTTGGTTCCGTGCGACTTTTAGCGCCATCCGGCGAAGCGGCGAGCTGGGCTCCCGGCGTGACTCTAGCACGGCGCCTGTTAGAAGGTCCCCGTTGGCTGCCTCCCGGAGGCCTGGTTGGCGCTCTGAGGTCCGCTGCTGCGGTGGGGAGACGTTAGCTAGCCGGCGAGTTCCAAGGGAGCCTCCTGGTGAAAGAACCCCCAGCTCTGTCTCCCCAAAAACACCCTCTCTCCACTCCTCCTGGACCGCTTTCCGACCATATCTCACACCGTCCATGAGGCCAGCCCTGTCTAGCTAAGTTCATCTTCATCCCCTTTACCCCGCTGTACTTTTTCCCCCCTTTCAGATCACTTAATCTTACTTTTCTAGTTTATTGCCCGTCTCCCAGCCAGAATGTAATAAGCTCCAGGAAGGCACTGGCTCTCTGCTGGATCCCCAGCAGCCAGAACCTGGCACATCGTAGACACTCAGCAAACATTGTTAGGGCCAATTCTTTGGGAACGTGTTTTTGAAAGCTGAGGTCCGCTAGAATTGAGTTTTGGTAACTTCAGGCTCATTTCACGAGGTAGCCTATAAGCAAGACCCCACTGTGCACCAGTGTGAAAGGTCTACAGAACAATTACCAGATGGGAGGAGAGGCAGGCAGGTGGAGAAAGAGGTGTGGGTAGCATCAACCTGATACACCAAGGTTCCAGGTGTGGTCCCCCGGTCAGGGAACATACAAGAATCAACCAATGAATGCATAAATAATGAAACAGCAAATCGATGTTTCTCTCTCTAAAATAAATAAGTGGACTACACCCACCTCCCTTTGGGGGGGAACCAGCAGTTCCAAGGATCCCCATGGCAGTTTTTCCTAGCCAGGAGGTAGACGGAGGCTGAGGATGTAGGTGGAGAGCCAGACAGACAGGCTAAGCAGAGCCTTTACAGGGCTGTTAGGGCATGAACTCCAAAACTGAAAAGTTGTGACTCCAGAAAGGTTCAAAGTAGAGCAAGCCACGTTTGGAAACAAGTGATGGCTGAGTTACTTTGTTGAGAGGAAGGGTGGTAAATGAAAATGGCTCAATGAATGTTAGTGATTATTAGTAATATTAGTGGTTATTTTTTTTTTTTTAAGGATTTTATTTTTAGGGAGGGGAAGGGAAGGAGAAAGAGAAGTAGAGAAACATTAGTGTGTTGTTGCCTGTCAGGCACCTTCTACTGGGAACTTGGCCAGCAACCCAGGCCTGTGTCCTGACTGGGAATTGAA
The DNA here is from genome assembly GCA_004026765.1 of Micronycteris hirsuta. Lineage (NCBI taxonomy): Eukaryota > Metazoa > Chordata > Mammalia > Chiroptera > Phyllostomidae > Micronycteris > Micronycteris hirsuta. Next base: position 16,938 of record PVJI01004189.1, on the reverse strand, counting down.
CTGGCGACCCTTTGGGTCATAGGTGGGCACTCAATCCACTGAGCCACACCAGCCAGGGCTAGTGGTTGTTTCTTAATGAAGAGTTCTATTTCTAGGAAAAGCATAATTACCTAGAAAAATATGTGCCTGGGGATGTTGGCTGTTTGAAACAGGAGATTGTCATCAAATCAGGTCTTTGTGGTCTTAGCCTCATTGATCCACTCAAATCTTTAGGAGGAAATAAACCGCCCCCAGGCCCCGGCTTTGTAAACCCAAACAAGGCAGAGGATGGTTTTGTCTGGGTTGGAAGGGGAGTCTCCTGGGTCCTTCCCTGTCTGACTTAGTCGCAAGACCTCAGAGGGAACAGAGGCGTCAGCATAGTGACTGGAATAAGCTTCTCAGGGGAGCAAAGCCAGGACTCCTCCAGGTCCGCGCTCCAGGATTATGAATAACAAAGTCACCACCGTTCAATCATTGCTTTGAGCTGGGCTCCAGCCCTGTGCCTGACCCAGAATGATAGGAAAAGGAAGCTGCAGGTTTCCATGGCCCCAAATAAACACAGCCTGCTTGGGCCATCTGGCGCCCTGGATTCTGGGACAGGAGGGGGGTAGAGGAGAGAATGAGACAAGTTACCCTGGGGGGCGGGGGCGGGGAGAGCAGCTGCCAGGCTCCTTTCACCTGCTGCTGCGGTGAACCATCCAGAATAGAGGCCCTTCTGGGAGAAACAGGCCTGAGAGGTGCCACCTGTTCCCTTAAAAAGATGGGCACAGGAGGCTAAACCAGCCTTCTTCCCCCTCCTCGGTCCTCCATAGGCTGAGACAGTGCTTCAGAAAAGGGGCATTTACAGAGGTGGGGAGAGAGGGGAAGAGACGAGGAAGGATCAATCAGCCTTTCCTGGCAGCTGAGGGGCTTGCAGGCACCAGCCCTTCTCAGTGGCCTGTGAGTTGGGGTACCACAGGATTTCCCTTTCTCTTCTGGTGTGCCCTGGGCCAGACTGGGTCTTAAAACTCAACATTACATGGAAACAGGGAATGTGTGGTATTGCATAGAGGGACTGGGTCATGTCTGGGTTCAAATATTTCTCTGTGTTCTTGAATTACGAACTTGACCTCTAAGCCTCAGGACTGCCATCAGAAAACTGAGACTTTATAGCTGCCTGCCAGCAGGCAACAGAAGTTGGCTGTTACTAGGGTGTAAGTGTGTACAGGTTTTTTGAAGGAACTTCCTTTTACTTTCAGAGACCTGACGGCTTTTTTTTTTTTCCTGCGGCACTGGCTGGGAAATCCAGTCGGACCAGCTCTGCTCCAGACCTTCTTTCCTTCTCCCCTGAGGGGCTGGGCTGGCAGCACACAGCCTGCCTCCCACCCCCCCACCCCTCGGAAGCTGCTTTCCCCAGGCTTTCAGCTGAGTTTGCAGGGAGGGCACAGGCAGATCTGTTTCCTGGGTCGTGGGAGGGAGACCAGTCCCTCTTACTTACCCTGTATTCGTTGAGGAAGGTTGGCAGTCTGGGGGAGGAGAGAAGAAGGGAGATACCTGGGGGAGGCAGCCCAGGAAGGACAAAATGGTGGCAAGAAGGAAGAAGAGGCGGGGGCAAAAATATATCCAGCGGGGAATTCAAAAGGTGAGAGAGAGAAGGGTGCCTGGGTACAAGTCCCAGCTTCCCCTGCTCCTCAGGGTCAGCTGCGCTGGGTGTCACGCCCACAGTGCTCCCCATCCCCCACCCACACACAGGCTGCAGCGGGTCAGGAGACCCGACATGTGTGCTGTGTACTTAAAACCCGCATGCTGGTCATTGAAGATTGCTCAGGGCAAGCTGGGGACCGTGGCATCTCCTAGTTGAAGCTGGACTTTCTGAAGCCTTTACAATAGGTTGAACCCCATCTGGGTGCTCAAGAGGTCCCTACAAAGGCAGGAAGTTAAGAAGCAGACACCACCAATTTGGGGCCCGGTTCTGGGCTCCCCACACCACACCGTCCTCACCTGCAGGGGCCAAGGGAGGTTGCTCCTGGCTCCTTGGGGGAGGGTTGTTGGGGGCAGGTCCCTGAGCCCACCCGCAGAAGATTTTGGAAGCTTTTCCGTGTGGGGATAGGATCCACAGAACCCGCCGATTTTTCTGTGTGGAAGTGGGCACGTGGAGAAGGCAGCGAGAAACTGAGCCCCCAAGATTCAGGAGTGTTTTCTTTGACTTCTGAAGTCAAAGCTGTCGGCAGGTGTGGGTTGGGAGGAGGGAACTGCAATATCTGTCTGGCCAGGACTGTCCACCCAGTGTGGGGTGCCCTGCAAGATGACACGGCCCTCGTGGCTGGCATTCAGTAAACACTTTCTGAGACCCACTTTTCAGAGCTCAATGGCTGCCAATCTCGGGGGGCCAGGGGAACGAGGTTCAGGAATCCTCTCCTCAGAGCTGTGTGATGGGAGGCGGGCATGAGAGATGCACAGATAGGACCATGGCTCCGGGGCCATTTCTGCTTTTAGAATACAGGTGCATTTTTTTTTTTTATTAAAGAAGAGAATAAAGCATTTGTAAATATATTTCTCTCATGTATATGTCAAAGGTGATGCTGGTCGGCTGCTACAGAACTAGGAAACGAACAGGCAGGAGCCCCTCCCCCACCCCGCTGCACCCCACCCCCTCCGCCCTAGATGACAAGACACACGGAGGGCTGGGAGCCACCTGGCTCCAAAGGACAAAGGGTTCCAAGATGTGTGGCTGGAGGACTAGCCGACAGCCCTCATCACAGTGCCGCCCGGAGAGCAGGTGGGCACCTCTGGGGAGGTCAGGCGTGCGTATTAAGAAAACCCCATTACCCCTTAGAAACGAGTAAGGCATGAAGGTGCCCCCTGGGCCCCCAGCACAGAGGCCAGGGCCACCGCCTTCACCGGGCTGTACGGCTGCTCCGATTTCTTGGGTGTTGGGATGGGTGGGCGGCAGAAACTGGAAGCCCTGAAGGATTGCTCAGGGCAAGCTGGGGACCATGGCATCTCCTAGTTGAAGGTGGACTTTCTGAAGCCTTTACAGTAGGTTGAACCCCAGCTGGGTGCTCAAGAGTCCCCCACAAAGGCAGGAAGTTAAGAGCAGGCATTTTATGGGCAGAAGGCGACAGGATCTCCCTCCAGGTCCCATTTTAATACTGTTCAGTGTCGGGGGAGAGTCCTGGGCCGTCCCCAGTGAAGGGGGGCAGGGGCAGAAGCTGGGACCACTGGCTTGTGGCACATGCCCGGCACATTCTGGGAGCAGAAGGTGTGACCTGTGGTGAGGTCAGCATGTGGGCAGCATGGGAGTGAATGAGACGCATTATGGTCCCTGAGGTGGGGGCAGGCAGAGGCGTGCAGAGATAGGGGGCTCCCCACTGCCCAGACCCCTGGAAGGCTTAATGCTCGGAGGGCATTTCCAGGGCTGGAACCCAAGGAAGCTGGCTCTGAGGGCAATGGCGCACGGCTTGTGCATGGCTGCTGAGGGGCTCTCTGTTCCGCTCCTTGGATTGGCTACAGATCTGCAGTGGGCTGAGGGTCTCCAGGGAGAAGGCCACCCTCACCAGGGCCAGAGTGGGGGACACTCGGGGCCAGGCTGAGGTGTTCTGCTCTGCATGGCAGGGGCCATCCCTGACCCAGTCAGGACCCTGGGGGTGGGACAGCTGGTGCTAGGGTGATGACAGTGTGTCACAGCTGGGGAAAAGCAGTGGGTGGTCCAGGAGACCCCAAGAACCTGCCACAGCTGGCTCTGGGGTCCCCCTTCAAGTGTTTCCAGTTGTGGCAAGGGGTCAGGGGGACCTTACATTGCAAACTGCTCAAAGAAATGAAACCAAACTTTGAAAAAAAAGAAAAAAGCCAACTGGTCCAGAATGGCTCTCAGAAGCCTGGCGACAAGTCTGGGGTCGGAAAGCCGGGGAAGGGAAGCGGGGCCGTTTGGCTTTGTAACTCATAGCTGTGCCTTGGGCTGACACAGGGTCATGGAGGGTCCTGGGGGGCCAGGCTGTTAACATGTTGATCGCCTTCCACATCAGCAGGGGACAAGCTGGGTCCCCCACCCGCTCCCTGGGTGGGAGAGATCCCCCCACTGGGATTTATATTGCTGCGAAAAGGCTTCCTCATTCACTAGAGGCAGCGCAGCCCAGGCATGAGGCACCCATGGCCTGACCCTGGGGGGGACCCCGAGGGTCACTTGCTGCTGTGGGTCTTGACCTTGGTGGCGTTGATGTCGGCCTTGGTCTTCTGGATTCTGGAGAAGATCTCCTGGAAGAGCGCCTTGTACTCAGGCTGGCTCTGTTCCAGCCGCTTGTCCACAGCCTCCACGTGCTGGCTCAGGCTCTTCTCCGCGGCCCTGGCCTCCCCCTGGCCCTCCTCACTGCCCCGCAGGTCCCTCCACGAGCTGTCCCGGGAGATGGGCCTCGAGGTCTGCACGCCAGCATGCCGCACCCCGGCCCGGTGCTGCCGGCACTTGCTCAGCAGCTCCTCGTACTTCTCCAGCAGCGCGTGGTACTGCTCGTCTACCTCCCGCAGGATGGACATGCCCCGCTTGCGCACACTGTTGGCGTGCAGCGTGAGGTTGCCCGCGTGCCGGCTGGCTGGGTCTTTGGCCACGATGGCGTTGAGCGCCGTGTCGCTGCAGCTCTTGCGCACAGTGTGGCCTGGGGAGGAGACACCGTCCTGGGCGCCGAACTCATCCCCACTGCCTGGCTGGGGGTCATCAGCCTCAGGGGCCTGGGTGAGGGGTGCCAGTAGGGCTGCGGCCAGGTGATCTTCCTGGCCCAGCAGGTAGGTCTTCGCCTGCTTCATCTGCTGCAGCTCCAGCAGCTCAGCCTCCAGCTCCTGCACGCGAAGGCGGCAGCCCTCCATCTCACACAGCTGCTGCTCCAGCTCCGAGTACTCCTGCAGCACCGCCGCGAACTCGCGCTCCGCCCGCTCCTTGCGCTGCCGCTCCTGGCTCACCTGGGAGCGCAGGACGCCCACCAAAGTCTGCAGACGCTCGTTCTCCTGCTCCACAGGCCTGGGGCCCAGCTCCAGCGAGGAACTGTGTAGGCGGAGAGCATCCTCGCACCTGGAAGGGGGGAGGGGCAGGTGGGCAGAGGGCTTTGGCTGTGGGCAAGGCCCGCGAGCCCAGCCCTGGACATGCACAACTTTCCAGTACACTGGGCTGCATAATGTTTGTCTCTCTCGATCCACTCCAGGCCCTTCTCCCTCTGCCCTGGGAGGCTGACACCAACGGACTGCTTCAGCCAGGCTACCTGAGCTCAGTGGGTGGGGGCTGCAGGCAGGGGCTCCCAGAATGGGAGCTGACGTAGGCAGTGGGGATGCCTCCCCAGGCTCCTTCCTGGCCAGTGCAGCATCCTCCATTGCTTCTAGGCTCCGGTAACCCCCCTGCCCTTGCCCTTTTGGGCCGAGGGATGGTAACAGCTCCTCACTATGGCAAGCCTGGGGCGCTACGGTGTCATCCCCCCATTTTCCTACACCTGTCCACACCTATTTATTCGTCACCCCTCAGTGACTCTGTGCGAGGCACTGTCTCTTGCTAGGGCCCTTCCTGAAACACCAGGATTGGAGAAAGAAGACGGGGTGCATGCACGCAATGAAAAACTACTCAGCATAGAAGAAGCAATACTGCCGTTTGCGACAACATGGATGGGCCTTGAGAATACTATCGTAAGGAAATGAGTCAGTCAGAAAAAGCTAAGAATTACAGGTTTCACTCATGTAAGGGACATACAGCTGAAACACAGGGACGCCAACAACTGTGTGATGGTCACCAGGGGGAAGGGGTGGGGGGTGGTAAAGGGTAAAGGAGGCCAAATATACGCTAACAGAAGATGATCTGACTTTGCTGGCGGAAACTCCATGCAATATACAGGTCACGTATCATAGAAATGTACACTCGAAACCTACATGATCTTATTAGCCAACATCACCCCAATAACTTAATTTAAAAAAAAATTCAACGTTTAAGAAAAAAAAATACCCCACAAAATAGACCACATGTATTCTCACATTAAGAAGTCATCCTGCTGAGGTGTAATGGGGCCTGAAAGGTGCAATGGCGAACCCCTGCCGGGCTACAGCTCTGGCTTGCTAACCAGGGGACCTTGGAAAGACATAACCTGCGGGGCTCACTTTCCTCATCTGCGGGGTGAGGACGGTAAAACACACCTCAGGGTGTTGCCATGATTATTAAGCCACTTAGCGGAGTTGCGGGCACGTGGCCAGTGCTCGGTAAACAGCAGCTGCTGGCTGTGTCAGCAGGGCCAGCCTCGCCGACAGCCTGGGCAGTGCACCAACTCTTGGTCCCACCTGCTGCCCGGTGCCCACCCTTTCCTTGCCTCCCTGCTGGCAGTCCTGGGCACTTGGAGATGCCGTCCAGGGTCCGGGCCCTCTACCCACAAGGGGTGCCCTCACCTACCGGGGGCTGGTGCACAGCTCCTTGAGGCAGGGGAAGGTGTGGATGGTGCGCCTGCGTTCCCGCTTCTCCCGGCGCAGTCTCAACTGCTCCAGGCCCCGAAGCTGCTCCACCTGGGCCTGCAGCTCCTCCACCCGGGCCTGCAGACGCTCAATGGTCTCTGTCAGCCTGAGGGTTGGGTGGGGGACACGCATGGGAGGGACTTTCAGGGGACAGGGCCAGCCCTCCTCACTGCAGCCCTGGAGGGACATGGGGTTGAGGACAGATGGGCAATCTTGAGCCATGCTGCCTGGCACTGAGGCACCCACCCTTCTCCCACACCTCCCAGGCCTCACGCTGACCATTTCTCCTCTGCACTACTCCAGTTCCTCATACACCTTCTATCGCTTATCACCCTGCATTGTAATTAGATATCTACATGCCTGCCTTCCCTCCTGGGCTGTGAACTCCCAGAGAGGGACAGTGTCTTTGGATCCCCATCACTGTACCCCGGGTGCCCGAACAGAGCCTGGTGCATAGTTGCTGCTTACATGATTATGGCCCAGATGTTAAACCACCCCAAATCTACACGAACAAACTCACTTCTCTCCCAGGTTCCCAGCCTGGGCTTCTGGAAGAAGGAGCGGCAGTCACGCCCATCGGCCCCTACACCCACATGCACTCCCAGTCCTGGGTCTCTCCGTGCCCGCCCCTCCTCCCCACGGCCCTCCATCCTGGGCACCAAACTCATCCCCGGCCCTCACCCGTGGATCTTCTGCTGGGCGGCCTTACTCTCCAGCACCAGCTTCTGGTTGGTCAGCTCCAGGTCCCGGGCTGTCAGGTCCAGCTGTTCGTACACTTTGGCGTGCTGCTCATTCACGTGCCGCAGCGTGTCCAGCTGCTTGGTCAGGTACTGGGTTTGGTAGGGGAGGGAGGGTGAGTGAGCTTTTGGAACAGGGAGAGGGAAAATGCCTCCACCCACTTCCAGGAACAGGTTCGCTTCGGGGCATTCATACGCTACAGAAGGGGGGTGGGAAGGCCGTGGGGCAGGACTGCCTGGGATAGTCATGCAAGCTGTGTCTTTTCCCCAGTTGCACAAAGGCACGTAGGGGGGTGGGGGCTGTGCAGGGCCGGAGGCGCTCACCCCGATCTCCTGCACCTGCTCCTCGTTGGTGGCATACATGTGCTGCAGGGACTCCTCCAGCTCCTTGTTCCTCTCCAGCAGCGTCTTCCCCAGCTCCGCAGCCAAATGCAAGTCTGGGAGGAGGGGCAGAGGGTGGGGGAAACAATGAGCAGTGTGAGAAAGGAGCCAGAGGACCCCCATTCACGCTCTGAGCATTCATTCTGAGCTGGGCCTCGGGGACCCCAAGACGACCAGGACACAGGGGCTGCCCTTTGCACTGGCTGTGGCTTCTGCCTGGAATGTGCTCTCCCTGGACACTCTCAGGGCTCATCGCTTTTGATCTTCAAGTCTGTGCTTAAATGTCACTTTTTCTAGCAGGCGTTTCCCCAACCATTGATTTAAAATTGCACCCTCCCCCATGCCGCATCCCCCCACCCCAGCTTAATTTTTTCTTTTTAGCAGAAAACACCATCTACCCTCCCAATTTGCTTACTTATCTGTTCATCTCTGCCCTGACTAATTGTAAGCTCGCAGGGCAGGACTTTGCCTGTTTCCTGCACTGATATCCCCAGGACGCAGAACCGTGCCTGGCACAGAGCAGGTGCATAAATCTGTCTCGAAAGAATGATAAGACCTAGGCGCCAAGCACCCTGGATAAGAACTAAGGGAGATTCTTTGTCGTCCTGGGCACAGCAAGAGGCTCAGACAATGGACAGCGTTTGGAAGGGGTGGCTAAGAGCTCACTGAGAGGCAGAGGGGGCAAGGGGCCCGCCAGGTATTCGAAGTGGATGAGGCTTCAGAGCTCTTTGGCCCAACCTCCTTATTCTATGGGTGACAGGCCAGAGCGGGAAGGATGACTTGCTCAAGGTCGTCAGCTGGGTTGTAGCCACACGGAAAGAATGCAGGTCTCCTCGCCCCAGGCTCCGGGAGCACTTGGTGCTAGTGCCCCGCGCCCCTCGCTGAAACCTCCCTCCCCTGGGAAACAAACCGGGGTCTGCTTCCATACGGTGGGGGGGGGGGGCGGGCAAGGCTCTAAAACAGCCAGAGTGCAGCCTCCAGGCCGGACCTAAGTGGGGGTGGGGAGCCCTGTGTCCAGGCGTCTCCCAGAGGAGCTCCCCGGTTGAGGAGAGCAGAGCTGCTATCCCGGAGCAAGGCTGCAGCAACAATAATGGCCTCACACACCCAGCCGCTGCCCTGAACGCCCACCTTAGCCATTACGCAAAATACTAGCTCATACAAATCATAGATAAGAACCTTCAGCCTCGGACAATTAACCTTCTGATGATGCCGCCAAGAAAAATCAGCTACCTGCCACCAACCTAGATGGGGAATGAGGGCACGTGTGGGGTAAATTTATTAACTATATGTTTGGCAAGTCCACAAAGTATGAAGTTTGGTGTTAGGGCTGTGGATCTGCAGCCCCGTGTTATGCTGGGTGCTTGGGGGAAATTTAGGAGCCCAGAAAAACCCCCTCTGGGACCACACTCATCAACGTTTTCTGCCTTGGGAACTGTGAGGTGGTCTGTGAAGAAGCCATTGCTGCTGATGCCACCTGCCTTGGTGTCAGGGGCCAGGCTCTGTGGGTGGCCTGTGTGGATCCCTTACAGCTTAACCTAGAGTCCAAGGCCATGGCTCAGAGGTGGAGCGAGGAATAACCGTGAACACTGCACTTTCTGCTTGTCCTCCTCCCAGGTGCGCATCTGAGCTGTGTGCAATCCTACGGCAGGGGCCAGGGCAGCTGAAGTCACACTCTAAACCAGGGACAGGGCCGTCAGAAGGCAGTGACCATGAGCTGGGCCCCCTAGTGACTTGGGAATGGGGAATAAGGGAGTACAACGGAAGCTCTTTGGGGTGCGGAGAATCTCAGGGATGGTCTCAGGGAAACCGGATCATGGTGCAAGCTAAGCTGGTCAAAGCCACCAGGAGGGGTCACGAGGGAAGTATAGAAGCTGCACAGCTAGGGAAAGCATAGAGCCAAGTGCTGAGGAAGGGCCATGAGCGAACCGAGGGCTCCAGGGAGGGTGCAGCTCCCCGTGGAGCAGAGCAGGAGGGTGGCCTGGGAGTGGGACATGGGGTGAGCTAGACGCCAGAGGGATGAACAGGCAGATCACTGGACCGAGCCAGGGAAAGTACTGAGACCACCAGCACCTCCCCTTCCTGGACTGGGAGTTTTCTGGGTCTCCTTCAGCAGGCTTCAGCAGTTTTCCCCCCGAATCAGCTGAGGTGCTGCCCAGGAGCAATGTCCCAGAAGCCTGAGAGGGCATGACTGGGAGACAGGGGGTGTCTTTAAAAAGAAACACTGAAATCCCACTGCCTGCCCCTGGTTGGGGTCTGGGTGGGGCCCCACAGACTCCAAAGCAGGGAGGTAGGAAAGGGACAGGGAACAGGAACAGGGAAGAAGAGACAAAGATCAGGGGGTGAGGGGAGGGAGGAAGCCTGGTGGGGCTGCAGGGGTCCAGCTCATACATAGCCTACAAGGCATGAACTCTGGGTCCACAGAATTGGGGTCCAGTCACCTCCTCCCCTTGCTACACCAGAGTTCTCTTCTGAGGCTCAGACTCAAGGTCAGGTGCCCAGGACTTCAAATCTCTGACTCAGCAACCATCTCTCAGCCTGGGAAGTGGTACCCATAGGGCCTGCCAAGCCTGGTCCAAGATGGGAAGGCAGGCAGGAAGAGAAAGAGTGCCAGTGCTTAATAATTAATGGCATTTTCTAATTTTAGAGGTGCTGTGGCAGTGGGCAGAGGGAATGCAGTGAGCATCGAGGACCTTGCTATTGGGACTGAACGGCATCAGAAAGTCAAACAGGCTCTTCATGGCCTAGCTTCAGGAAGTGAAGTCAGGACCTGCTGTAACGGGGTTAGGGGACTAGTCTGGCTGGGCAAGTCGCTTCCTGGGCCACTCAGAGGCACGGAGGGAGCAGCTGGGCAGAGACTTGGGGAACTGGGTGCAGGGAAGGGGGAATGCAACAGGCACCCAATCCCCAACGTGGCCGGGCTTTGGGGAACACTTACGCCACGGTCCAGCTCTCCGTGTGGGCCCCACAGGGATGGCGCCGCAGCACCTGGGCCTGGGCCTTCCACCCCAGCTCACACTCTATCGAAGTCCTACTTTCCAGCCACACGTGGTCTTCCCACGTTGCTCCATGCCTTGTACAAGCATCCCCTCCCCCCCAGAATGCCCGCCTGCCTTCCTCCGCCCAGGGGGCGCCTTCTCAGCAGGCAGCTCAGAAGGGCCTCTGTGGGAACCCTTCTGAATGCTCCCCGCGTCCCCCCCCACCACACACAGTTGCTGGTTTGATCTCAGTTCTGCCTCCCCTGCTGGAATGTGGCGTCCCCTGAGGGCAGAGATCACTCCCCAGGCTCAGCACACGCCCAGCAGCAGACATTTGGTTTTTGGTGGAAAGCTCCAGTGTCTTCTGAGACCGTCTCATTTCTCATGGCTGCGAGGGGAGCCTGAAGGAGGCTGACCGCTGTAGGCCAGCCAGGCCAGAGCAGGGAGCCGGCTGCGCCCACCCCCCACCCTGGCCCAGAGTGGGCACCCAGCCCAGCCGGGAATCTGGACACCCCTCCTTCTCTGGGAGCAGCACATCTCCCGCTGCTGCTCCCTGGCTCCTTCCTCCCACATCTGGGCCGGCACAGGGCCAGAGACTTCCAGAGACGTGGTTAAGGGTGCAGAATGAAATGAGACAGCAACAAATCAGCATCTGTCTCCTGGAGGCCATTTCCCAGGCACTCAGCTTCCAGTCTTTCCTTCTGGGCCCACCTCTTCCGTGAAGCCCTCTCACTGCGTCCTGTTACCTGTACTCAATTGCAGGCCCATCTCCACCTGCCCACGTCTGCTTAGTGGACCAGGGCTGGGACTACGCCCAGTGCCCGGGATAGTGGCTGGCACTTTAGTGGAGCCTGATAGGTATTTGTCGGAGGCAAACTTCAGGGGTGGGGGTAATGTCCAGGTTTGGGGACGGGTTGTCTCAGCCAGCATTGGGCATCTCACTCCAGGCAGGGTAGCTGAGGGTAGACTCCAGGCATAGAGTATGGCAGGGTATGGCCCAGCACCCTCAGACCCACATTCGTTGCCCCAGAGGCTCTGGTCTCCCCACATTCCGGAGCACAAGGACCAAGCCTCATCTGCCAGCAAATCTGGCCACAAGGGGATGTGGGTCCGAGCCAGGGCACAAAGGCTCCAGAATCTAGGTAGATGCTTCCAAAGAGGGCAAACCCAGGCTTTGGGGGCCGTGGGTGGAGCCCCAGAGCGGGAGTGTCAGCAACACACCGAACTCACATGGACACCAGGCTTGTGTCCACACCTGCCCAATTGTGGGGGATAGTGGTCACTTCTCCTGGACACCCCTCCGGCCCTGACCTTTCAAGAATGAGATGCTCTTGGGGAGGATAGGGTGGATTCCACTCCACTCTGGTAGGCCTTGGCGGTGACCCTCCAAGGCCTCCTCCTGTTTCCTGTCCTGACAGCCCGCCCCCTGCTTGGAGTGATGTCACTTCGGCCACCTCATCACCAGCTTCTAACCCACTTCTACTCACCCTCTCTGCCCTCAGATGGAGGGGGGAGGTGGCTCCCTCTTACTCAGGTTCTAAGCTGAACCCTTGCTCAGATTTCCCAAATCTGACCCCCACCACACCTCGAGCAGTTTGCCAGGGGGCCCCTCCCTCAGGAAGGCAGATTGATGACTGAATCTGCCCCTCTCCCCTGGCAGGGTCCTGCAGCCCCAGTCTCTCCCTGGGTGGAGGGGAAGGGACCTGGGGAAACTTTCTGGGAGTATTAGAACTCAGGAATTCTGGCAGGGAAGGACGAGTGTTGCTGGATTTGGGATAAGTCTCCCCCCCCTCCACTCCACCCCTCCCAGGAAAACAACCCAGGAGCCACCTCTCGGCCTCCAAAGACTTCCAGTCAGGACTCAGGTCCCCCGACAGCATCAGTTCCTGCCTCTAAGTGGGGGTGGGCGAGCTGGGTGAACACGTAAGCCCCTGTCCTTCGGGAAAGAGAAAGAGCGGTCCCCCGACTTTTGCAGGTCTCCGCGGGCCCGGTCCGGGTCTCCCCGGGCAGCTCGCCCCCTCTCTCCACCTTCCCATTCCCCACACACATCACCCCTCGGAGTCCGGCTCGCGGGATCCAGCCCAGCCCTCCCGGGGTTGACGCCGCCCAACAATGGAGTAGCGGACAGGGGTCGCGGGGCGCACTTCGCTTTCCTGCCCCTCCTCCGCGCTCACCCTGCTCCAGGTCCTGCTGGTCGTACCAGGGCTCCTCTTCCTCTGCGGAGAAGTCCTCCATCCCCGCGGCCCTCCGCATGGCCCCGCGGGCGGCGGGAGGGCGCTGCGGCGGCGCGGCTCAGAGCCGGGGTGCGGGGCCCGGGACAATGCGGCGGAGGCGGGCCGGGTCTCCCGCGTCGCGGACTCCGGCTGCAGCGCCCCAGCCCGCGCCGCGCCCCTTCGCCATCGGCCGCTAGCCCGGCGCCCACACGAGGCTGACTCGCCGCGGCGGTCTGGCCCGGCCGGGGTCCTGCGGAGCCTGGCACGCAGAGCGGCGGCGGCACAAAGGGTGGAGGGGAGGGGACCGCTGGCGGTTCGGCGACAAGAAGGGCCCGGGCCCGCCGGCAGGTCTGAGGCGCTAAGAGTACGCGTGTGCCGCGGCGGACGCCCCCTGCCCAGCTCCCGCCCGCGCCGCCCCCGGCCCGCCCCGCGATACCCCGAGCCACGGCCGCATCCCGGCAGGGTTCGCCCGGCGTTTCCCCAACCGCCCAGCGCTTCCCCAACAGTCCGCTCCACGGGGTGGGGTTGTACACCGCCGGCCAATCAGAAGGTGTATGCAAAGCTGGAGGCGGGGCCGAGGGCGGGATCTCCCTAATACCGTGGTTTGGCTTCTTCTGGATCAACACGCCCCTTCCCTCCATGATGACCTCCTTCGCTTTAGGGCTCACTGTGTGAAGTTATTTTATTTTGTTTACCTGTTGTTGTGTTTCTCTCCCTTTGGGTTTCCTGAAAGCAGGGAACTTATCTTTTGCTCACAGTTGGCTCCTCAATGCCCAGAACAGGCTAGCCTCTTGATACCTTCTATGGACGTTCATTCACATTTAATTGATGTTAAATTGACGTCAACGTTGAACGTCATTGAACTGACGTTCATTCACAATTACCTTTAAGAAGTTGAATGTTTAAATGCCTGTGGCCAGAAACCTTAGGCCAGGAGTGGGATCCATATCCTATATCCAATTTTATACCCATTAAAATCAAGTACAGTTTTACCTCTCCAAGCATTCTTTCCTTAAGCGAGTTTTCAGACTCAAGCGTTCCTGTAACTCATTTTTATTAGGACCCACTATGTGCCGTTACTGTTGAAGTACCCTGAGTATATTCAACTGAAAATACGTGGCATATATATCCAACGAAGGACTTGTATCCAGAGTATAGAAAGAACACATGCAAACCACAAGAAAAAGAAAGACAATTCAGTGCAACAATGGGTAAAAGACTTGACTAGGAATTTCATAAGTGACCAAAATGACCCAATAAACATGTGATAAGGTGTTCAACTTCTTTAGAAGGACCAATGCCTATAGGGAGGGAGAAGGAAGCAGGGTCGAAAGAAGGAAAAGTTGGGTTAAGACGTGGCCTCAACAAAGCCTCCCTTGGTTTCTGGAAAGCTCGGAATCTGTGTGACCCGTCCAAGTTATTCCAAGGAGCAGTGGGGAGGGGGTCTTTATATTCTCCAGCCCCCCCTTACTCCCTCCCTTACCTCAGTACATGCACTTATTAACCAGTCACTGAATGGATGCAGGCTGCCGCTGGGAAGCGGTGTGACATTGGGCAAAGGAGCTCTTTCTAGTTTCTCTCTTCTCAGAGAGTGCTGACAGCGTCTGGCAGCTGGGAGAACAGTCCTTCCGTCCTGAGGGAAAGTCTGGGTGATGCATCACAGCATCCACTATAAATGCACACCCTGTAACCCAGCAATTCTGTTCCTATATGTGTGCAACAGAAATACATACATATGTTGGCCGAAAGACATGTACACATGCCCTGGCTGGTGTAGTTCAGTGGATTGAGCGCAGGCTGGGAACCAGAGGGCCCCGGTCGGGGCACATGCCTGGGTTGTGGGCCAGGTCCCCGGTGGGGGCCATGTGAGAGGCAACCATACATTGCTGTTTCTCTCCCTCTGTCTCCTTCCTTCCCCTCTCTCTAAAAGAATAAATAAGATCTTAAAAAAAAAAAAGGAAAAAAAGACATGTACACAGGTGTTTACAGCAGTACTGTTTGTAGTAATAGTGTAAACTAGGAACAACCCAATGTCCATCAGTAGTTGAGTAAAATGTGGTATATTCATGCAATGGAGTATTATAGAGTACAAATAAAATGTTGAAAGACACAAAGAGTAAGTACTTGTATTCACTATTGTTTCTGTAACAAACACCCCCAATTTAGTGTCTTAAACAGCACAAATTTGTTATCTTATGGTTCTGTACGTTAGAAGTCTGACATGATCTCAATGGCTGAGATCTAGGTGCCCACAAGGCTAAGTTCCCTCTGGAGGCTCCAGGGGGAGAGAGTCTATTCCTCTGCCTCTTTCACCTTTTAGAGACTTCCCACATTCCTTGGCTTGGGGCTCCCTTCCTCCAGCTTCAAAGCAGCAACAGCAGGTTGAGTCCTTACACTGCATCACTCTGACCTCTTCTGCCTCTCTTCCACTTTTAAAGACATTTGGGGCCATGGCTGGTGTGGCTCAGCGGATTGAGCAACGGCCGAAAGGTCACCGGTTTGGTTCCCAGTCAGGGCACATGCCGGGGTTGCGGGCCAGGTCCCCAGCTGAGAGGCAGCCGAACAATGTACCTCTCACACATTGGTGTTTCTTTCCCTTTTTATCCCTCTTTGTCTCTCTAAAATAAGTAAGTACATAAATCAAATCTTTAAAACAGATAAAAAAAAAGACATTTGGGATTACCCTGGGCCCACCTGGATAATAATCCAGCATAATCTCCCCAACTCAAGGTCCTCCACTTAATCCCACCTGTAAAGTCCCTTTTGTCCTGTGATGTAACGTATTCAAACATTCTGAGATTAGGATGTGGACACCTTGGAAGAATCATGATTGCATTTCCATAAAGTTTGTAACGGGCAAAAACAAATCTAACTGGGATAGTGTCTGGCCTTGGGGAGTCACGTGGGGAACTGAGGGGCAGGGAATGCTGCATTTCTTCATCTTGGTACTGGTCACACAGGCGTGTTCGGTAGTAAAAATCATTGGCGTGCACACTTATGATGTGTACGCTTCTCTGAATATGTTATACTTCAATGAGATAGTTAACTTAAGAAGAAAAGCCAGAAGATGAGTATGGAGCTTTCTTTGATGGTGTAAGGGAGGTGACGGTGGGATGGACCAGGCTGGAGGCAGTGGACATGGAGCGAGATGGAAAATATTTTGCGTGTAGAACCAAGAAGTTCAGATGAATTGACTAAAGAATCGGAGTGATCACTCAGACTTCTGGCTCCAGTAACAGGGCAGTGGTGACGTCATTTATTGAGATGGGGACAAAATGAGTCTAACGACAACCAGGTTGGGGGGGTTGCTGAGTTCCAGAGGAATCTGGTCAGGACCCCAAGCCCACCAAGTTCCCCTCTGAATATTGTTCATTTCTTCAATCTGCCGCTCTGTGGAAATGTAACTACAGGAGCCAGGGCTGCCCCCCAGGGAGTGTAGGAAGCCCCAGAGGGAAAGCAGGGGCAAAGGGCCGAGGGCGGGGCCTGGGCAGTGAGGATGCTAGCAGGGCCCCCCTCTTGCCAGGGCAATGAAAGGCAGCCCCGGACTTGGAGATTCACCTCCAGCCCCGGAGCTAAGGCTGTTTTCACCGTTGAGGTTCGAAAGCACCCAGCTGCTGGGTCATCTCTCAGCCTCTGGCCTTTGCCGCGCTGACTACGTCCTCAGCGAGGTTCTGCCAAATAGTCTCCTCTCCTGTAACCTCCCTCCCCGCGCCCCAGTCCAGGAGTATTGCCTTGCAGGGACGACCACGTCACAAAGGCTGGATTCTCATTGCCGACCAAGTACCAGGCAGGGGGATTCAGGCTGGACCCCCTAGGTCCCTAGGTCCCGTGAGGCTGGTGTGGGGTGGGGGCTGGCCGAAGCTGGGCCAGCAGCTGTGCCAGGACTGTGGAGCCTCCCTGACCGCTTCCACAGGGGACAGAGGGTGGGGCCCAGGTGCCTCAGACAGCGCTGGGCAGCTGAGAGACGGGCTTCCTGCTGCACACCAGGCCTGCGCTGGGCCCTCTGCCCCATTTGGTTCACGGGGACCCCAGGCTCCTTGCCAGCGGGGTCACCCTTTCTATCTTTGGGGCAGACTTAATATTTTCTGAACTATTGCATGAGGGGGAAAATCAGATCTGCCTTTGTAGAAGGAAATTCCTTTGCCTTCCTCAGCTACCAGCCAAAAAGCCCGGGGGTCCACTTCAGGCCTTTCCCCCTAAACG
>PVJI01004188.1:0-112058 GCA_004026765.1 Micronycteris hirsuta | reverse complement strand
GACACCTGCCCCGGCTTGCTCAGCCTCCGCGGCACCTGTGCCGGGAGAAGCAATCTGCTTTGGGAGTGTGGCTCCCTCCCCACAGCCACACATTTGCACCCTTGCTGGCAGCTGCTGCCTAGGAGCTGCCTTGACCAAAACAATTCCTGCCTCTAGATTTTTCTTCCCCTGATTCTGCCTCCACCTGCTGGGATGGCTGTGGGCCTGAGAGACAGAGCGGGCCTCCAGGCCAATTCCTACCTCCCGGGGGCCACCCCCCAGCGCTGCGGGGAGCAGGGGGAAGAACAGAACAGGGAAGGGAACCCACACCCAAGGCCAGGGGCACATCTCCTGCAGGCCCCTAACCCCCTAGCAGTCCTTCCCCTCACCGGGCCCTCCCCACCTCTGCAGGAAGGGCTGCCACAGCAAAGCCTTAGGCGGCGGGGAACAAGCAGCACCCAAATGGAGGAATAAAGACGAGGCCAGGGGAGCTTACAGGCCCTGTCTGCCTCCAGGGAGCTGGAAAGAACCACGGCAAAGGGATATTTTGAATAATAAATTCTGTGACTTCACATACTTGCCTGAACTTTCCTGACTGCAGTTTTTAAAGCCCGATGATTATGTTTTCATGGCCAAGATCAAGGAGGCATATTGTCAAGGGCTGGCGTGGGGATAATGGGCTCTCCTGGTCCCCGATCTTTTGAAAATGTGCCGTCTTATGAATGATTAAGTTATGGAACGGGGAGTGGGGGGACGGGTGAACTGTTGCAGGCTTTAAATATCATCTGTGTGCTGATGACTTCCAAATTTATATCTCAGCCCAGACTTCGCCCCTGAGCTCCGAACTCATAGATCTATCTGCTTGACATCTGACGGGGAGTCCTAATAGGTATCTCAAGCCCAGTGCCCAGGTCCCCATGCCCTCCCCGGCTTCCTAGGCCTCATCATCTGTGGCAACACCAGCCTCTGAGGGGCTCAGAGCAAAGAACAACTCCGCGCCTGCCTCAATTTCCCTCCGGACTTCCGCAAGCAAGCCTGGCTGGCCCCACCTCTACCACACTGTGCAGGCCGCCTGTTTCTTTCCATCCCCCCGTCTCTGTCCCTGCCCAGGCTGTCACCGTCACTTGCTGGGATGACTACCATGGGGCCCCTGCCTCCATTCTTGTACCCGTATGATGCAGGCGCTGTGCAGCAGTGAGGGGGTCTGGCAGCGTAAATCGGGCATGGCACTCCCCTCTTCAAATCTTTGAGGGGCTTCCTGCCGTGTCTGGAATAAAAGCCAGGCTCCCCGCCACACCCACACAGGAGCCCTGCCTGTTTTCAATAGCTCCCACCCTGGACTTGTTCCCTCACCACAGTGGGCTGCTGGGAAGATGCTTCTGCCCCAGGGCCTTTGCACCTGCGGTAACCTCTGCCTGAAGTGGCTTCTCCCCAGATTGCTGGTGGGCTGGCTCCTTTGCGTCCCACAAGAGTCCTGACCTCCCAGGCAGACTTCCAACCGCTGTATTTGAAACTTGTCCTCCCCGACCCCACTCCTTTCTGATCTCCTCCACAGGGCTTGCTCCTGTCAGTTCTCGGTTGTTACTGACTTCCTTTTCATCATCTGTCTCTCCCACTCAGGCATCAGCCCTGTGTTTGTTGCTCCATCCTCGGTGCTGAGTGAGGCTTGATATCGGTGACAGCGGAGCACTGAGTGAAGGAAGGGGTGAAAATGGAGGGGGCGGCAAAGCAACGGGGCCCCCTCCAGGGCGAGCAGAGTCCGGACGCAGAGGACGCCTGCGGGGGGCGAGGTGCGGCTGTGCGGCCTCTGCGATCGTGTGCTCTCGGAGGGAAGGGAGTTGGGGTGGAATCGGCCACCTGCAGCTTTCGGATAAAATAAAAGCAGCCATTTCACAAGGCTCAGGGGCTCTAAGCTTTTTCTGTACAGGACGAGGCAGCCAAGACTTTAGGTTTTATGGGCCATAAAGTCTCTGTCACATCCGCTCGACTCTGCCCTCGCAGGGTGAGAACGCAGCCACAGATCCTACGTGCACACATGGGCGTGGCTGTGTGCCCCCTGAAACTTCATTTACAGAAAGGCTGCAGACTGCGTTTTGCTACAGCTGTAGTTTGCAACCACTACCTGGTCTGAACTGGGCACCAGGTCAGATCGAGTGGGATAATCTGGGACTTAGGGACGGCTGGGGATGTAGGGAGTGGTGAAGCAGGGCTGTGTGCCCTCAGGCAAGTCACTAGACCTCGCTAGGTCTCCACTCCCTCGGACACAAGGGAACAGCGCCCTCTCCAGGAGTTGTGAGGCTACAGGAGACTGGGTGCCTGAAACCACGCGGTGTGGCCCCTGCTCAGGGCAGGTCCCCCATAAAGCGCTCTCCCCTTCTCTTCCTCCTTCACCTGACCTGACCTTTGATAAGAAGTCACAGGTCGCCTCTTTTCTGACTGGTGGGACTCCAGGCTCACGGGGAGGCACATCTGGCTTCTGACCAACAGGGCTCCAGTGTGGGCTGCCCACCTAACTGACCGTGGGGCCTGGGGCACGCTGTCCAGACAGACTGAGCTGGCACTTGCACTGTGCCTAGTCCATATTCCACGCTTGACTAGAAGGGGCCAAGCTGATGATCAGGCCCTTATTTACGCTTGTTTATTCCCCAACAGTGAGTGAACGCCCACTCGCACTAGACGCAGGGCCAGGGCAGGGGGCGTGGCCAGGGTCTTGTCCCCGGGGCAGTGTGGGGGGCGGGGGTGAAGCCTTGTGGGAGAAGAGATGCCAGACAGGCAGACATGTGCATGCAAAGCAGCAGGAGGAGGTGGTGAGGGGTGTAATGGGGAACTTAGAGGAAGAGGGGTTTCAGGGGCAGGCCGAATCTCTGGCACCCTGAAGGCACGGGACACGGGGGGCGGCCGAGGGGACAGGGCTCCCACACAGTCACGTTCCTCCCCTGTCCGGCGGGGAGGGCAGCTGTGTGCGAGAGGCCAGTGGCCAGCGGGTCACGCGCCCCATCTGTGTCTGGCCAGGTGTGGGCGGGGGACGGTGCCGCTGCCAGCCACTTGCCATGTGGGTCATGTCTGTGCTCCCAGCTCCGGAGGTGAAAGGTGCAGGCGCTAAGCACAGCCCATCAGTCCGCCCAGCTGGAACAAGACAACGCGGGGAAGCAGAGCCGCTCTCCAGCCAAATAAAAGCCCGTTTGCCTGTGCCTCCCCGGCTGCGCACACTTGAACACAGAGGGTTGTGCAGGCGAATCGCTTCCATGCTATTATATCCTCTGGGCGCGCTCGCAGGTACCATGGCCTGCCAGGCCCTGAAAGCTTCTCGGTGCCGCGACCCCACTGGGCTGAACACGCTTGGGAAGAAAAGAACACAGCCAGTGGCTGACTTTCCTCTTTCTTCCCTCCTTGCTCTCTCCCCACCCTCCCACACACAAGGCCGCACTTCACCTGCCCGGGGAGGGTGGGGGGAGCCGAGGGAGCACCGTCTGGGCAAAAGCGGCCGCCTCCCTCGCCCAGTCCTTTTCCAAAAGCACTTCTGTCCAGTGTCCAGGGCTTTGCCTGGTCAGGGCGACTTTTCAAATGACTCTGAACGACCGGTTCCGTGGTGTTCAACTTCACAGGTGTCTCTTAGGCATCAACTTGCACGGGAAAAGGTGACCCTGCCCTTATCCAGGGTCAATGGATGAAATACAGGCTTCCGCCTGGGGGTGGGAGGGAAGTACTGGGGGGTGCGAAGCCAACTCAGCTTCTTCCAGCTGGTCGTAAGGGACCCTAGATAAACTGTGAGGACCGGACTGGGTGCCCGGCATGTTTATTTGCCAAAATGGTGCTGAGCGGCAAGACGTTAGGAACACTGTGTATCAGCGCTTCCGTGTCCTAAGAGCGCCTGCTATGGGCCACACCCAGGGCTGGGCACCTGAGCCATGGGGGACCAGGAGACATCTAGAATCGGACGCAAACATACCTGAGCCCGCGTGTTAGGCGTATTTGTGGTCTCTGTCTCTCTCTCTCTCTCACACACACACACACACATACACACACACGCCCTCTCGTCACTGTCCAGGCTCATAACAGCCCACGCTCCCCTGTACATCTCTGTCCTCTGCCCACAGAGCCGCCTTCCTCAGCCTGGGCCGACCAGAATGCAAGAGAGACAGGGACCGTTCCTGGTGGCCCGGAGGGGAGGGCAGGGTGGGTGACATCTGTGGCATGCTCACGGTATGCCGGGGGCTTCACAGTCCTCGTCTCCTTTGAGGCCTGCGATTCCCCTACTGAGGCAGGCATCCTGGTCCCACTGTACAGGTGACAAAGCTGAGGCCAAGTGACGTGCCCCAGTCACAGAGCAGGTGCGGGGACACAGGCTGGGGCGGAACGTCAGGGCCGGCGACACACAGCCACTGACAGGACGACTCGTCCGGCAGAGCAGCCGACAGCCCAGGGCTGGCTCCCGACTCAGCCGTTGGCAGCTGGGTGCCCTCGGCTGAGCTCTCTGTCCACCCAGACCAGAGCTCGTCAGGGACCTGATGGACAAGTGGAGGGCTGCTCACGGACTGGGCAGCTCCCAGGCCACCAGGGAGCGGCTGGTTTGCTGGAGATGCTGAGCCCAGGCACAGGGATGAAATGTGGGTAACTGCGCTGACCGTCCCGGCCACGACAGCTCTGGCTGAGGCCAACACGCCCCTCTATCCACCCAGCCACCTCCACTGCCCTGGAGGGCAGCTCAGAGAGCATGGGGTCACCCGCGAGCTTCCTGCTGGGCCCGCCGGAATGGTTCAGATGCCTGCCGTCCATCCCACGGCTGGCGTTGCCCCGGGAGCCCTGTCATGACCTTGACGCTCAGGCTGGGCAGATGGGGCTCCTGTCTCCACCTGAGAGCCGAGTGTCTCCCTGGCAGAGCTCAGGGCTGGGGCGGGAACGGCCCGGATCCCGCCTGCCCTGAGTCTGCCAGGGCCCTGGGAGCTCGGAGCAGTGCAGGTTCCGGCACAAATGAGCTGGGCGCTTTCTAACACAGGGGAGGGGTGGCTTTGGGGCGGGGGGCGGGGAGAGGGCAGAGTCCCACCAGGAGGGCAGGGGCCAGCAGCCCTACTTGGAACATTCGGGGCTGCCGCAGGCACCTCCTGTTGCCTGAAGAGATCAGCCAAGGGGGTGGGCAGGTGAAAGGGGCTGACATTTCCAGGGCGCCTGTCTCCCACCCCCACCCTGTGTCCTGATTACTTGGGAAGGCCGAATGGAGGAGTCACAGAGGACACGCCCGGTGGCCACACTGCTTTGACTACCTGTGTGTGCCCGGGCAGGTGACTGCGCCTCCATGTGCCTTGGTCCCCTCATCTGGCAAATGGGGAGAACGAGGGTGTCCACCTCCTGCCTGTGTCGTGTGGGTTAAAAAAAAGGCAGCTCATGCTCTTTCGTTGTCCCCCTGATCATCTCCTCAAGGACTGCAGACACTGGCACCGCGTCACCCTCACTTGTGCAGGAGACACGGAAGCCCAGACGGCGCGAGGACCTGTCCCAGGACACTCAGCCAGGGAGCCGCCAAGGCCAGGTCTTGTTGATGTCGGCACCAAAGCCCTTTCTCCCAAAGCTAAGCTATCGGGGGCCTGGGGCTCACAGAAAATCTGATGGCGACAAGAGGCCCCTCGCCAGAGAGCTGTGCACACAGCGTTTCCGGGGCTCGCAGCTGCTCTGACGCCAGCCCACATGAGGGCTCCAGGACCCAGGAAGACGAGGTTTCATGGAGTTGGCTTAAACATCCTTGCCTCCTATTTTGCTACGTTCTGGAGGAACGTTCTTTCGTTCTCGAGGATTGCCGCGCGCTTTTCTGGACAAGAGCGCTATAAAAACAAGTGTTTACCCCCAGGCTCTTCGGCCCCCAAACTCGCAGGCCACCTTTTGCCACCTCTTCATGCCTCACGCAGGTGAGGTCGGCTTGGAGTCTGATGCTCAGCCATGCTTGCTAGTGACTCCTCCAGGCAGGTGGCATCACGAGGACATGATGCTTCCTGTCCCAGCATGCACTGCTGCTCCTGCCCTGACGAAAGCCTGCCCACCACCCCAGCCACATGCCCTGATGTTTGCTACCAGATCCATCCTCTGTCCTGCTGTGTCCCCAGAAAGGTGTCACTAGGGTCCTGGCCCTTTGGCTTAGGAGTGGGACAGGCCAACAGGAGACCTGGCAGGAGAGCAGAGGGCAGAGACAGAGAGCACCAAGAGTGCCCGCCCCCCACGAGGGGGCAGGCTGGGGGAGGGTAAAAGTTCCTCACCACTGCTCACCTCTGGGCCCTGCCCCCACCTCCCTGTAAGCAGCCCCTGCACCAGGGACTCTTCCTGCCTACCCTCAGGGCAAATCCCAGCTGGGACCCCATCCGGCCCCTTCCAGAACCTGGGAGGGTGGTGCCCCTCCAGAGGGGCTCAGAAGGAGCTGACTCCCAGCGTGGCTCTGACACCCTGGGTGGCCGCAGGGGCTTTACCCTGACTCTGGACTCGGCTTCCTCATCTGGACATGGGACAATGCCACACGCACACCACGGGACGTCCACAAGGCCCTGCCCACTCTGAAGGGCCATGCGACGTTTTCCGTCACAATTTATTGTTCATTCCCCCCACTTTCGGAAGGAACCCCGTAGCTCTGGGTGCAGGGTCTGGGTGAGTCAGACACGCAGGCAGCCCAGGCCTAACGCAGGCCCCAGGCCGCTGACACCGGCGCTGGCTGGAATGACGCAGGGTGTGCAGGACAGGAGGGAGTGGCTCCAGTGTCGGTCAGTTCGAATCTCAGCTCTGCCACTTTGTACCCGAGTGACCTTGGACACGACGCTGAGCCTCAGTTTCCCTGTCTGTAAAATGAGACAGGGGGCCCCCCGGCACAGGGCTCGCCCCTCGCAAACGACAGCTGTCCCGGGTCCCTTCAGGGCTCGGTGGGTCTCAGTCCTCCCACCCGTCGAACGGGGCCAACTGCGCCATCTCACAGGGCGGGCGTGGAATCGACGGGGAGACACACACAAATAGCTGCCGCCTTCCTCACATCGTTACTGCATCTGTCCCGTCTGGGAGAGCCAATCACACAGGAACGCTTCAGAGCGGGCGAGGCGATAACGCTGTCTGTGGAGCTCAATTTATTGAAGGGCCGCTCGCCGACGACAGGCCGCAGTGCTGAGCCTGCACTCCTCGCTGGCCCTGGGGGTGGGCACCGGGGGCGCCGGGAGAGTCCCTTACACAAACATTTGCCGATGGTGCATTTGGGCCTGTCGATGGCTGTCGATACGGATAGGTCCTCTCTGCACGGCAGGATTTGGGGACTTACTGAGTTGTGAGCCAGCGACTGTGTATTTAGCCCTGACTTCTCTGGATTCTGGTCCCTCCACTTCAGACTGATGGCCAGGCCCGGGGGGCCCAGAGAGGGACT
The DNA here is from genome assembly GCA_004026765.1 of Micronycteris hirsuta. Taxonomy (NCBI): domain Eukaryota; kingdom Metazoa; phylum Chordata; class Mammalia; order Chiroptera; family Phyllostomidae; genus Micronycteris; species Micronycteris hirsuta. Next base: position 104,695 of record PVJI01004188.1, on the reverse strand, counting down.
GATCAGTGACAGAGATGAGCACGCAGCAGTGCCCCCTCTGGGGGAGGCATGGGTCCAGTGAGGGTGAAAGCCTTAGAGGAACGGACGATGACATAGTAGGGAAGTACAGGGACAGAGGTGGAAAGTAGAGGATGCAGCAATCACTGATACCTGGGGAGCAGTGGGGAAAGGGAAGGCTTCCTGGAGGAAGTGTCATTTGAGCCGAGCCTTAAAGACTTGGTGGGCACTTGCCAGGTTAAAAAAAAAAATCGAGCAGCAAGGCGTTCTCAGTAGAGGGAACAGGATGTGCAAACAGGCCTGCTGGGTTGCGAGGGGACAGCGCACCCTGGAAGGAGCAGTGGGAGGGATTGGGCTGCGAGCCACAGTCAAAGGGTTTCCACTTTGTCTGGGGCTCTGAGCACACCTGCCGGGGATGCAGTCTTGTGTCACCGAGACACTGCTCGGACGGCGTGCGTGCTGCCCCAACAAGACCAGGGAGGCTGTGACACTCGCAGCCCCACAAGAGCAACCCCCCAACACTGGCCACTACACTGCTGCCTCGTCTGGGAAGCCGAGAGTGACCAGCTGGGACAGCAAACGATCCCGTCCTGGTTCCGGGCTCCCCCTCTGCAGGCAAGTGGGGCAAAGGTGGACTTTGCAGCCAACACCCCCAGCCTGTCCCCAGGTGACAGAGTTAGCCTTCAGCTGCCCTGTGGGGGCAGGGACAGCGAGGGGAGCAGCAGGTGCTGGAGTAATGTGGCTCCTTCAGGAAAGCACCGAGAGCTGGGCAACTGCGGGTCGTGCTGGGACTCCCTGGGGGACGGGGCAACATGCCGCCTGCGACGTCAGAGCACCTTGGGGGACGCCACAGGGGGCCACCGAGCCCCTCCGCAAAGCCAGCCTCTCCAGCCCTCGCCACCTGCCCTCCGCCATGTGCCACGCTCCTGCCAACCCTGGGGTCCCTCTGCCCAGGCAGCTCTTTCCTGGGCACAAATGTCACCTCTGCGGGGAGGCCTTCCTGCACCACCTGCTCAGACAGCGTGCCCAGCCTCTTCCACCTGGACCCACAGCCCCACCAGGTCACGGCCGCACCCCCAGCCCGAGGGCAGAGCAGGTGCTCACTGCTACTCTCCAGGGATGGACCGGACAATCGGCGAGACCATGTGATACCGCAAAGGTCTGTAAGAGGAGTTAAGTGCTGGCACCATCTGGGCTCTGGTGGGAAGTGGATAGTCCTTAAATCAGGTAGCCAGGGAGGGTCTAGCAAAGGCGGGCAGGGAAACTGGCACAAGTGGCCCCCCGGGCCAGCCAGTGGAACCAGGGCAGACAGTGCTTGGTGGAGAGGCCACGGGACACGAACCCCCCCCACCAATGGGAGTGCCAGCTGGCCGTGGCAGCCTGGGGGAAGGGAGGCGGGGCGATGAACGCCCTGGCCCACTCTCCTTCTCTCCCCTCTCCCCTGCCAGGCTTCCCAACGACCCGACCAGAAGCCCAAAGGGCCTGGAGGCTCCCCATGCACACCCCCAGCTGTCGCCCAGGGCCCCGGCCCCAGGCCCACGGTAGTCACCCCAGCAGCCCCGCAGCTCTTACCGTGGAAGCGCTCGGCTGTCCTCCGCCGCAGGGCCTGCAGGGTCACCTCGGAGTCAGCCCACTCCAGGACCAGCCTCCGGCCGTACAAGTGCGTGCTGTGACACAGGGCGCTGAAGGCTCTCTGGAGGAGCAGGGACGAGAGACAAACACAGCGTATCAGCTAAGGCCTCGCCTCAGCCGCTCCACTGTGCCCGTCTGCCAGCACCGGCACCGCAGGCTCTGAGGCCGGCTTCCGGCCCGAGTGACACCCGCTCTCAGCAAGGTGGTGAGAGCCACCAGACACATATTTTTAATTCATGGGCTCTGCCCCCAGGGAGGGAGCTGCGGGGGCGGCGCAGTCAATATACCCGCCACCAGGGCCTGCTGTTGGGCCCGGGCCAGGCAGCAGCTTCTTCCCCGTGGCACATCCTGCCTGCGAGGGGGCCCCATGCACCGGCCCTTCCGCCCAGCTGTCAGGGCAGCGCCTCCTGGGAAAGCCAAGCCCTGTCTGGCTGCCTGATGACAACCACGCAGACCCCTCACTTTCACTTGGTGGCCCTGTCCCTCGCTGGCGCTGGTGATTCCATCCTCCATTTCTCTCTGCTGCACCTGGCCCAGCTGCCCTTGGCCTGCTCACTGGCCCCTGGCCACCAGCTTCTACCCCAGCAGCCAGGGTCCCACCACATGCTCTGCCCCACCCCCACCCGCTGTCTCCGCTTTCCCCGACCTCCTCACCCTGCCCACCCGCCTCCTTCTGGTGTTTGTTTTCTAACAGCTTTACTGAGACGTAACTCCCACACCGTTCAAGGCGCCCATCTGAAGGGTGCCATTCAGTGGTCGTTAGTACACCCACAGCCACACAACCGCCATCCACCAGTCCGTTTTAGAACATCTTCATCATGACCACCCCCCCAGAGAAACTATGCACTCGTCAGTGGTCACTCCGCATTCCCCCTGGCCCCAATGGGCACTGATCCGCTTTCTGTCCCTGTGATTTGGCCCTTCTGGACAGGCCATATGAATGGAATCACATGGAACCGGCAAGCTCCCTCTTAGACATCACTTGGTCTGAAGTTAAGGTGCAGTGGGCAGGGCTCTTGAACCACTCCCCTGGGACAGAGGCTGCCATACTTTGTGGTCAGGGGCCTGGGCTCTGGAGCCACCAGCCTGGGCCCTGCACGTCCTAGCTTCAAGAGCTGGGAGGTTGAATGACTCTGCCAGGCCTCAGTCTCCTCATCTATAAAATGGGAACGTCAAGGGTACTCCAACCCAAGGGTTCTGCGAAAAATGAGTCAACATGGAAGTGCCTAGAAGAGTGTGGGTGCAAACAGTCAGCACTCAATAGATGCTAGTTCTCGTTGTCATTGTGGTGCTAGCACAGACTTGGGACATCTGCAGTTCCTCTCTCTGCAGAGAGGCCAGGAGGCGCTGGGTTTGGGGAGGGCTGGCGCCGGGCGCCCCTTGGCACTGGAGACTGGCGGGGCCGCGGGGTGCGTCCCTCTTGCCCCTGGCATGCCTCGCGGGGCAGCGGCGAGCAGGAGGGTCCGGGCTGGAACCAACCCAATGCTGGCCCTCAACTGCAAGGCAACTGCTAGTGGTCGCACTGTGTCCCCCAAAAGAAGACACGCAGAAACCTTAACCCCTGGCACCTCAGGACGCGAGCTTCTTGGGAAACAGGGTCTTCGCAGAGACCGAGGTTAGTTACGTTCAGGTGAGGACACACCGGACCAGGTGGGCCTCTGACCCGCTGACTGGCGTCCTCATAAGGGACACAGAGACTGGAGGGTCACTTCTACACGCCAAGAAATGCTGGCTGTCGCCAGAAGCTAGGAGAGAGGCATGGAACAGGTTCTCCTTCAGAAGGAACCGCCCCGCCGACACCTTGGTTTTGAACTTCTGGCCTCTGGAATTGTAGGCCGAGCACCTGTTGTTTGAAGCCGTCCAGCCCGCGGTGCTTGGCTACAGCAGCCTGGGGAAATGACGCAGTCAGCTGGGGCTAGCCGCCTGCCCCACCCTGCGCCCCGCTGTCCTCACCTGGACGCGGGGCTGATGGCAGGGCTGCCACGCTGGCCTGGCGGTGGCACACAGTAGCTATTCAGTAACAACTGAGCCTGTGCGGAGCGCGAGTGGGAGGCGGGTGGCACACGCATCTTTAAAAACCAGCCATGTGGCCACCCTGCAGAAAAGCTTTGTTCTCCCCTGTGCTTTTCAGAGAGGGACCAGGTGCAGGGAAGTTTTTCTCTCCTTTTTTTTTTCTTCTTCTAACTTTAATTTAAAAAAACTCTTTCTGACTGCCAGCAGAGCCTCTGCGGTTTTTTCCACGCGGATATAAAAATGCATCTGGACTCTGAGCCGAAATGGCCCATTCAGAGCTTTACGGCACATGCGTTCTCAGCTGGCGAGGCAGGAGAACAGCCGGATCGGGGAGCTGGGGTGTGAAGACGGGAAAGGCGGGTCGGGAGTCTCCACGGCAGGCACTCCATCCCAGAGCCAGGGCCCTTGAGGAGCCGCGGCCCTGGGGGCACGTTGGGCGGGGGCGGCCAAGAGGCTGGCCTGGTGGAAGCTAAGCCTGAACTCAGACGAATAAAACAGCAGAGCCCGGGAGGGGGCCCCCAAACGCGGCCTCTCTGATGGCAGCCATTGCATTTCTGACTCTCCCTTCCTCTTGGGGACGCAGTCTCCCTTCCTGTGCCACACAAACTCCGGTGACATCCTCACTCACTACAGGAGGGCTGGAAACCCCTCCTGGCCTCCCTGACATAAAACCCCTCATGAATCCTCACCTCCTTCTTGGTCAGGGCTTTTCACTCGAAGCGGCGAGGAGGCACTGCTGGTAAGACTGGAGGCTCTGCACCTGAGCCACTGGTTCAAATCCCTGCTCTGCCACGTGAAAGCTCTGTGATCCTGGGCAAGCTGCCAAGCCTCTTGGAGCCTCAGTTTCCTCGTGTGCAAGAGAAAGGTGGCAGCAAAGAACGGACGGGAGGATGCCGTGAACCAGCACTGGTGATGCCACCGGAACCACCGGGGTCTCACTGACACCGGCAGTTACTGTTGTGAGATCTGCCCTCCCGCTCACTGTCACCCTGCAGAGTGGGAATGATGGGAGGCAGGAACAAAAGCCCTTTTGTACTTGAAGTTCCAGCATGGTGTGTGGTGCTCTAGAGATAGCAGAGTGACCTGTCACAGTTGTGGTTCCCTCGGGACAACAGGAAACCAGGCTGTGGCCCCGGTGGGCGGAGGTGGTGGCCTCCGACTGTCTCAGGCACGAGCATAGCGACTCAGGGCAAAAACTGGCCTTGGGTGGTCCCAGTGCTGCCTGCACTTCATGGCAAGAGCCTAATGGCAGTCTGCTGGACTTGAGGCACTAAGCAGATGGCCCCGGGCCTCCAGGGACCTCGGGCAGGTGCAGGGCCACAGCGGAAGGACGGACAGCCCTGTCTCTGGCCCGAGGTCCACTGGCATCCTCCTCCTCAGTCCCTGCACTTGCACTTGACTCCACAGAGACCTGCGCTGCTTTCTCCCCAGAGAGTCCAAACCTTGGCTCCAGGCATGGCGCACCCCTGCTAAGAAAGTCTGGGGCCTTGTGCATCGCGGGGGGCTCAGTGGTCAGCACAGGGCTCAGTGTCCTGACACGGAAAGTGGATGGCCACACGTCCCTGGCCCTTTCTGTCTCTTCAAATCCTGCCTGGTTTCCTCCCTTGCAGCCCCAGAGCCTTTTCTCACCAAGGCTTGTGAATTCCTGGGTTCCACTAACTCTAAGCACATGACCTCCACCCGTGCATGAGGACGGACGTCTCCCCCTACTTCCACCAAGGGGAAATTGGCGCTCTGGCCAGAGTCTGTGCCCAGGTCGACGTCCCCCTACTGTCCCTTTGGCCTCCACGCACTCTGTCTCTGGGCCTCCGGAGTCCTGCCCTAGCCTTGGAAGGGCGCCCCTCCTCCCCGCCGGCTTGCTGGTCCAGGAGCTAGAGCTGCTCCCGGCCAGCCAGGAGCCCTCCCTGCGCCCTGCACGCCCACCTGTCACACCTGCTTGCATGCCGGTCCCCTCAGCTCGGCCATAAACCAGGGCCTCTATCCTTGCTACCAGAGCGTTCTCAGTCAATATTTACAGAGCAAGCTGGAGTCCCCTCCTCTGCGGGGCTCCTGACTGGGAGGGTCCATTAGGCTGGTCCTGGCTGCGGCTGAGGTCCTGCCGAGCTCCCGTCACAGCTGTGATTCAGACTAGGAAGATGGCAGGGAGGGGAGCAAGTCTCACCCCCGACAGTGCCCACGAGTGCAACACTGTCCTTCGCTTAGGACGAGACCTGACACACACAGTCCTGGGTCTGATGCAGGGAGAGAAGGACAGGCGACCAACACCCATGACCTTGGAGCCTCACAGGATGGAATCGGGCACCGAGGACACGCCAAACCCTCAGCTGGGTTGCGGCAGAAGCCTGAGACCCAGAATGGCACTTTAAGGGGGCATCATGTGGCGTCCTGACCTCTGGGGCCACTTCCTGTTACCGTCTGACGGCCTGGGGCTGGTTTTCCCGCTCCTCCCCCACCCCTGCTCCCTGTGTTCTTGGAGCTGACCCCATGGACCCTCAGTCCGTACAAGGTGCCCCGGCCCCCGGTTTCTATTCAGGTCTAGCAAAGGGGAGGAACCAGGGGGACTGAAGGGCAGGGGGTGGGCGTTCTTCCCCTGTTCCCTTCTTCCAGGACTGTGGCTCTGGCCCACGGCCCCTCTTTTCTCTCCAAGCACCCCTTTAGCAGGTGGTGACAGCTCCCAATGTCACTGGTCCCGAGGGCTCCCCTGGTGAGTCCAAGCCCTACTGACCCTCTGCAGATCTCTTTTCATCTGGACCGTCTCAGGGGAGGCTCTGCTTCCTGACCCCGATGGCCACCCCGGTCTCTGTGTGGACCCGGGCAGGTGGACTGACGCCCCGGACAGTGGGTCTCGTGCCCTGGCCCTGTGCAAAGGGTCGGAGGCTGACAAAGACACTCTGAGCTGCCAGCTGGAGTCCAGAGCAGCCGCACTACCCGGCTCCCTGGCACGGGTGTCCCAAAATCACACCTCTCTGGTCTCCTGTGACCTGAGCCACCAACCATGGGCGCCTTGAGTGCTAGCCTCAGCTGCCTTCTCCATGTTCCCGGGAGGAAGTCTGCGAAGGCGGAGAGTGTGACAGGCATGGGCTCGACTGTGACCAGGCCTGGCAGTCACCTTCCCAGCACCGGGAAGGCCCTGGACAGCTGCCAGCACAGTGCGCAGCCTGACCTTTCCACAGCTCTCCTGGAAGGCAGCCCTCCTCCCCTGGCAGCACAAGCCCACGTGAGGCCCTTGGCAGGACTCCCGTCCCCAGGGCCCTGGCTCTGGGCAGAGCTGAGGACGGGCACCCTGGACTTTGAAAGACCTCTCGGCCTCCCCTGTGCTGTGTCTTGCAGAGCGGGAGGGCTGCCTCTGTCGGCAGACGTCAGCTCCACCTGGACACAGACACCGCCAACATGTCCCAAGCCATCTGTGTCCCCATTGCCTGGAGTAAGCGTGACCTGAGCCAGCCAAGAATGACCACGTGCACCCAAGAGCACATGGAGAGGGCAAAGGGAAGCAGAACACCGCGCTGGGCTGGGACGGTCAGGGGCTCCTTCTCTGCCAGAGAGAGTGAGACACCGGGCCTGTGCCTCCTGGGCGGAGGGCCTGCTGCGCAGGACGCCATGTTGTTCCCCCGTGGGTGATGTCCCATGCTCTGAGGGACAGCTGCTTTTTGTCCCTGTCCTCACACACCCAGGGTCCTGTACACAGGCTCTTGGCAAGTCCTGCAGCTGCCTATGGACCCACAGAGGGGAGCTGGGAAGAAGCTGGCCCCGGGGTTGGTGCGGCTCTTTGCATAGCACTGGTGACGCTGACCACAGCCCCCTCAGCACCGTCCCAAGTTACGGTCCCGGGGAGCTGAGGGCGGCTTCCTAAGGCAGACACCCAGAGCCCTGGTTCCAGGCTGTCGGGTCTGAGATCTTCCTGATAAACAGCTTTCCTTCTATTCATCCATCCGCTCAGCTCAGTCCAACGCAACTCTGCAGCCCTGAGGCCCTACTGTGAGCCAAAGACCAAAACAGGGGACATGAAGGGGACACACCACCTCTGACCTCTGGGAGGTAAAAGAGCCACCAGGAAAAGAAGGCCAGCCCCGGGAAGCCAAGGATCAGAAGTGACACGGCACCGAGGCAGCGTGGCCCGGTGATGGCCGTGGGCTCCACAGTGGGACCCAGAGCCTCCTGGGTACCTGTCTGATCGTCCGATCAACCTGAAGGGACAGTATCTGAACCCCAGCCCTCGCCGGGGCCGCAGAGCCCCATCCGCTGCCATCAACCTCACGGGGGCACAGCAGGCCTCAGGGCATGTAGGTAGGTGGCAGTTGGGTCTGTCCTGGCGCTGCTGACACTTGGTGATGAGTGACATTCACCTTCTCCCCGAGGGGGGTAGCTTGTCCCGATCTGGGTCCCCCTCCCACAGATGTGTCAGCTGAGCCTGAGTCTCTGCCTTGAAATGCGAGGCTCAGGATTCATGCACCTCTTCTTCCCACCCTGGGTTCTGATGACAGACATGAGGCCAACACGGGCCTGAGCGCACACGCCTGACCAGGACGGTGGGGACTGGGCCCCGAGTCCCGAAGGTGCTTCCCGTCAATGTGTTGGAAGAACCACTGAAACCTGGGCTTCAGCCGCAGCACCTCGGACCCAGGAGGCCCAGAGCACTCGCTGCCTCCACTTCCCTGGGCCAGTGTGAGGCCTTACACGTCGCGCTCCGTTTTCTCCTCACGGTCCCCGCAAGGGACAGTGTCACCCTTTCCCATGTGTGGATGAGTGGCCTGGGGCTTGGGGCCACGAAGTCCCTTGCCCACGATCACGCAGCTGGAAAGAGGCAGCTCCGACTCCACAGGCCACACCGCTGACCACTGTGTGGCCCTGCCTCTTCCCAACACCGGCTGCGTGGGGACGACACACCCCAGGGCCTCCCCGCCACCCAAGGGACGGCCTGTAGGCCCCTGGCTGACCCCCAAGGCCCCGAGGGGTCCACACTCTGGGCCCCCCTCGCACTCAGCGAAGTGAAGGTTCGTGTCGTGTCACGCGCCCGCCACTGCTGACCCGAGGGCGACCGGCACGGACGGCACACCGCCACGGCCCCGCACGGCTGACGCAGGTCTGTCTGGCTCGCTCATCACCACCTCTTCCCACCGTGCATCCCGTTTCTGTGGAACCTGCAAGGTGATGGCCAGGGGTGCGGAGAGGCCTGACGGAAGCCCCTCCGAAACGCCCGGCGTCACCCCCAGCGGGCTGGGCCCGCCCCTCCCCCACGGCGTGCAGAAGTGAGACCCGAGAGAGGCGACATTGACTGGAGCGACCCTGCAATTAGAGCTGCGGCTGTTTACCACAGCAAGGACCGCTCTGCCTGCCAACGCCGACCGCCATCACGTCTCCCTGCTGCCGGCTCCCCCCAAGTGTTTATTTAAGCCAACACATTGCTCTGCTAATTGGATAACATTCCATGTGAAAACAGACCTTTTAAAGCAACAGCAGCGGCGGCAAATAAAAACAGCTGCAACTGCAAAAGTACAAAGTGGTGGCAGGCTGGGGAAGGAGGAACCAAAGGCGCACGCGTGGGAGAACATGAACATCCTGGCGTCCGGCTGCAAGTCTGTTCTCTGTGCTCCTTCCCTCCGGGCCCCCCTTCCCCCCTCCCTCCATGGTTGGCCTGGTCTGGGTGAAGGCAGGAGGTGGCAGCTTCCAAACGGAATCCCAGTAGCTAATGGCGTCCTCTCTGCCAATGGGGATGAGCACACTGGTTGGGGACCCCGGTCGGGAGCCCCAGGCCACCTGGCCAGATAGAGCGTTGCTGCAGGAACACCCGCTCCTCCTCTGGGGGCCAGACAGCTGCCTTCACCCCGGGCTGGCTCCCAAGAGACGTCGTCAGGAACAGCCTCTTGGTCTTCTTCCAACATGTCGCTGACGAGTCCTTTTCTTCGGGGTGCTGCTGGGCTTGGGTGAGGGTGACGGGTATGCCGGAATGAGGAGGGCGCAGGCCCTCAGCGCCCGTGGATACAAGAGTGGAGGGAGGGAGGTGCTGAATACGTGGGCTCTGGAGTCAGATGACACAGCTTCCCAGCTCCGCCCAGCGCTGAAGGCCCTGGGCAAGTGACTTCCTCCCTTCGAAGCTCGGTTTTCCCACCTGTCACATGGCTCCCTACCTTCTATCTCCTAGACTCCCTGGAGGAGTAAATATTAGATATGCAGTTCACGCTCTTCGGAGTTGATAGCTTTACCAAGGCCAAGAGGCTGCCCTTCCAGAAACATCACCGTGGCCGGTGCCGTGGACACTGTGGACAGCTGAGCACACGTCACAGCAGCGTTTGGGAAGTCACTCTGTTCACCAGTAGGCAGTGCGCGTGGCTCTGCGGTCAGCGGAGAGCGCTAGATGCCTCACTTGGAAGACCATCAAGTTCTCCAGACAGACAAGGAAGCAAAAGGAGCAAAGGGAGCTTTGCAGGAGAGAGGTGCCCCTGGGGGGGCTCAGGCCTTCCTGGGGAGGAGCTTCTCCGGGAAGCCAGACACGGCATCGGGATGTGTTCCAGGACCCAACTTCTGTCTGCCCTCATCAATCTCTGTCCACCCCTGACTTCTCCCTACTGCTGTGGCAGAAGATTCTTTGAAAAACACTGGGTTGCCACACCTGGAGGTTCAGATGATACCGGCACTGCCAGGGGGGACGTTTACTGCCTGGGGCAGTGCGGCTGGTAGACTGCCAGCTCGTGGAGATGTGCTCAGGAGACAGCTAGGTCCCACCCCTGGTTGGCATCCCTGCTGCAGAGCCAGGACGGGGCTGCCCGCCGGTTCATGGGGCTCAGTGGCACAGACAGGGCTTAGCAAACACTCGAAGAATCGGGGGTGGGGGAGTACTTTTGCAAACCTCCCGCCCCATTCGCAAGGGCTGCTGCGGGCTGCTGCGGGCTGGGACGAGACAGTGAGTGTGGCGCACACGGCGCACACGAAGCTGGTGCACTCGGCCACGGGAGCCTCTGGCTATTGTCATCAGTTGCCTGGTTACTCTGCGCTCGTCCACGGCAGCCTTCTCGGGGCCTGGTGCTAGAGCTCTTCGGAGCCTGGGCTTCACCCCGAGCGGCTCGCTGGGTAACAAGAGTCCTGGTGATACGCAGGGCGGAACATGGGGGTCATGGGCATGGCCGGCAGACTCGGGCTCCGGAGAGCAGGAACGAGCAGATGACACCTGCTCGGGGCCTGGCAGAGGCGGTGGTGCCAGGGGCCGACCAGGGCAGAGTCCCTCTCTCCTCTGCCAGCCAGGGGAGTGAACTGGTGGAGGCCGGGGAACGGGCTCTGTGCCGGGAACCCAAAGCCTAGGTTCCAGCCCTGGCACAGGCGCTGCCCAGAACCACCGCTTTATGGACTCCAGTCTCTGCGCCCCTCTGTCTCTCCCTGAGAGCTGCCCACCCCTTTCATCCTTTCTCCCCTCTCCCTTCCTCCCACCGGGGCTTACAGCTCCAAGTTCAAGTGGGTGCAGCAGCCAAAAGAGTGACTTGTCTCTGATCTTCACGGAAGGAAGGCACAGTGACGGGAATCGGGAGCAAAGCCTGAGGTCATGGAGGTGAGAGGGTCAGGGTGTCACTGAGCCCTGGGAAGGCTTCTCAAGGAGGTCTCCTGCCTGGAGTGCTTCCAAAAAAGGAAGGCCACCTAGGGACGCGGCTCCAAGGACCCGAGGATCCCGAGGCGCCTCTGCCAGCCCAGGGAGTCCCACGCTTTCCTTCTGCAAAGGTTAAAAAAAAAAAAAATCTTCGGAGAGTTTGCTCAACGTCTCCTTGCAGCATTGCTCACCCTCTTATAAAGCACACCCACCCTTGAGCTAACTAGATACTTACAATATTCACAGTTCTATTCACTGGTAGGCAGCGCGCGCAGCACCGTGGGTCAGCGGAGAGCGCTAGATGCTCCACTCGGAAGACAATAAAGTTCTCCAGACAGACGGGGAGAAGCAATGCAGCTTCTCTGGGAAGCAAAAAGAGCAAAGGGAGCTTCGCAGGAGAGAGGCGCCCCTGGGGGTTCAGACTTCGAGGAGAGCTGGCTTGTTTGGTGGCAGCACAGAGAGGACTCATATGTGGTGACAGGGAAGAGCTCTGAGCGGCCGGCAGGGCCAGACACGGCTGCAAAGCCAGGTCGCTGCCTGTGGGAGGCGAGGGGCTGCGGGCCGAGTCCTCATTGTCCTTGGTGGCCTCTCTCCCGGAGCCCAGAGTCGAAGGTGGGGAAGGGTGGAGGGGAGGGGCCACCTCCACAAACCCCCAGAGCTGTGCTGGGCTTTGGACACAACCTGGACCGCCTGGCCGTGGTGCGGAGCACGGCCGTTCGGGCGTTTGCGCTGCCCCGTGCACCCGAGACCCCCTCCGTTCTGACGACGCCCGCGCCCTGGCAGTGGGGTGCGTGACACTTCAAGGCCGGGAGCCAACGCCTGGTCTAAGCCGCTCGGCCCCGTGAGCCACGTCCATCCTGACGCCAGCCTCGGCCCTGGCCAGAGGCCGTGTGTGGGAGGCGGGCTCCTTCCCCATCCAGATCAGCACCGCTGTCACCGCGGTCACTGTCCTCTTCCTCAGAGCCACCAGGCAGAGCTCAGTGGGGCCCAGCACGCTTCTGAAAACATCATCTCATCCCAAGTTCACGACTCGATGACGAAAACCCCGAAAGCACTTCATAAGGACGGGTGAGGCACACGGAAAACAGGCTGCTTGCCCGAGGTCACGTGGCAGGTAGGTGGCAGTACTGGGATCCAAACTCCGGCAGTGTGGCTTCAGAGCAAGTGCTCTGACAGGCGGCCCCCACACTGGCCCTGCGTTCCTCTCTCTGTCCTCGGGAGGAAGGCCGGCCAGCTCTTGAGGGGACCTGGACTGGTGGAAACAGCTTGCCCGTGTGCCAGGCCTGGTGCCCGGGTTTCCTGTGTACCACCTGCCTTCCCCCTGTGAGGGGGACCCGCTAGCATTCCTCTTTGACTGATGGGGAAACTGAGGCGCGGGGCTAGGAAAGCTGAGCTGTCAGTGGTAACAGCCGGTGCTCTGCACGGCTAGCCCCTGGCTCCCCTGAGCCGATGCTGGGGCCTGGTGTGCGCAGGGCGTGCTGCCCCTGTCCCTGCCGCCACGGGAGGCGCGGGGAGGGCTGCCAGCCAAAGAAAGAGGAGCGGATGTCTGGACAAAGGCGGCCACGTGCCGACAAACAGGCAGTTCAGTTCGAGACGCCGAGACAAAGGTGGCAGGCAAGGCTCCCTGAGGTCGCGGGGAGCCCTCTCTGCCTGCATGTGTCCCCAGGGCCCACAAAGGCCGCAGCTGTGTCTCTGAGGCGTCACCTTTGTGCCCCCTGCCCCCAACTGGCCTCAGGCAACGCCGGCCTGCTGCAGGCCAAGGTTTCTTGGATATGGAGGGTTTCCTGCCATTAGGGAGACCTGCCCATGGCTCTACTGTGTCCCCAAGAAAACACGAGGCCTAGCAGAGAGACACCACCCGGGGGCACACGATGACAGATAAAGCGCCACTGCCACCTCCCCGAGGGGCTCTGACCTGGCCTTGTGAGGGCCGTAGCCATGGACAAAGCCGGAACCCGTCACAGCGTCTGCCCCGTGCCTGCAGCTGGGCCGGGCGGGCATGCAGCCAGGTACCACCGCGAGGACGAAGCCCCACGTGCTCCCCAGTACCCACATCCAGAGGCTGCTCTGCTTAAAACGTGAAGGGTGTGCTGTGTCTCCAAGGAGCCTGGGGGAACTCTGTGCACAGCAGCACCTGCCCAGGCTGCAACCAGCTCCAAACAGAAGCCCTAGCCACAGGAGGAAGGGTGAAGGGGAAGACGTGTCCCCACGGGTCCCCACTTGGGGGCCTTGGATTCTCCATGTCAGAGCTGTCCCCGGGTGCCCTCTGCACAGCTCCTCCATTCTGCCCACCTGGGTTGAGGGGCTCATGACCTAGGGGCTTCCTGTCTCATCTGGGGAGGCCTGGGACCCCCTCACTCACCCACTGTGTACCCAAGGTCCCTGCATGCATGACGTGGAAAGTGACAGGAGAACACAGACAGCCCCTTCCTCTAAACACAAAACCCAGGGTCTTCCCTTCCAAGGCTAGGGGACAACAGATAGGAGAGACACCGCAGAGCTCTGCTGCTTCTCTGACAAGAGCCCACAAAGGAGAGGAGAGTGGGTGGGGGCCGCCGCCTTACCTTTGCGTCCTGCTTGGTCAGGAAGTCCACGAAACCAAACCCTCTGTGCGAGCCCGTCCCGGCCATCTTCTTCGGCAGGCGGACGGTCTTCAGCTCCCCGAAGGTGCTGGGGATGAAAGGCAAATGCACGGGAGTTTCAGAATGGAGGCTTGCAAAGGGGGTAGGGGGTGGGGCCGATGCTCACAGGCTCGGTCCTTCTCGCTAGGCGAGAGAAGCCCCGCAGACGCACGCGTGCACACGCACACACCGTGTCAGCTCCTGCCCGGCCAGCTCGCGCTCCGGGGCACACGTGGCCTCCTCCAGGCCCCGGCCACCACTGGGCACAGGGGCACCAGCGGGCTGCAGATGCTGCTGGGTGTTTGGCTCCCCTCAGACAGGCTGGCACACTCGCCCTCCCCTGGCCTGAGGGGGTTTCTGGCCTTGTACGCGCGTGGCCAGGATGGGGAGGCGAGGGCTGCTGGTGTGCCGGCTGGGGCTCCACGTGTGGGGTTGGGGGGGTCGCCCCGCAAAGTAGAGCTCTGCACTGAGCAAGCCCGGGGGCGGGACTTTTCTTCAACGCAAGACGCCCGAATGACCCACAGCGGCTCCCTCGGCACTTTTGTTCTCACATCTGCAATGCCTCAGTCAGGTGAGGCTCTGGAGAAGCAAGTGGCTTGGCTCCTGACGGGGATCAAACGGGGAAACGTGGCTGGGGCGACCCCTGAGGCCCCTCTCCTCCTCCCGCACGAACCACAGGGATTCCCGGACAAACATCGGGTCTCCCCCCTCTCCAGCCTCTCGCACGCCCCAGCCCATCCTAACGTCCATTTATCAAATACATACGTGCAAACTGCCACTGATAAATATTTAATGTGCCCGGCATCTGTGGAGAGGTATTATTTTATTTGAAAATCGACACACACACTTGCGGGCGCCCAGGCGCACACACAGATGCACGATGGTCTAGGATGCTTCGGGGCCAAAGACTGATTGGGTAAAAACCACGGCGAAGGACGTCTGCTCTCGCGAAACGATGTAACTAAACCTGAGGCGCTGACCCGCAGCCCTGCCCGCATGACCAGGCATCTGCCGGCCCAATTTCCGAAGTCAGGACAGTGTGTAAATGCAGCATTATGAGTCCTCAAAATGAGTCTGCACGTCTCCGCGGAGCTCTGCCCGGCAGCTCTGCTCCCCCCTCCCGGTGCCTCTCTGCGCAGGCGACAGAAACTGGGCTGCTGGTGACAAGGCCAGCCTCCCAGGCAGGGGAGGGGCTGGAGGGGACAGGCAGTGGAGCCCCGCCAGTCTTCCTGGCCCAGGTGGAGGGGGCGAGTTGGGGTCCAGGAGCTGGGCAGGTGGGGACAGGCAGGAGGAGATGTGACAGAGCTGAGGAGTCCAGACCACAAACCCTGCTTTCTTCTGCCACCTAAAGGCAGCTGCGCCCGAGACAGGCATGCTGCCGCTCTTGCTCCATGGAGCCCCTGCACCGGGCAGGCAGGGGACGGCTAAGGCCCCTCGCAGGTGCCTTCAGGTAAATAGTCCTTTGGCTCCGAGTTCTTCAGTCACACAGGGACTGCAGGGATGGTGCGTCTGAGGGCCTTGAGGACGGGTGGCTGGGAGCACTCAGACTATGTGTGAGAAGGCTGACGGCATGGGGGGCCAGGTGAGACCTCCTTTGCACCCCGGCCACGTGAGGTCCTGTGTAGGCATGGTCACAGACGGCCTGTGGCTGTGCTGGTCTCTCCGCCCGCTGTCCACCCTGGCCCCAGGCTCTGCGCTCTCTCGGGCCTCTGCTTCGCCACGGCTCGCCCTGAGCAGCCCGTGCCGCTCTGCCGTCGGCTGGGCTGGACGCCCTGCCAGCAGCCAGGCACCGAGGTGCGGGCGCCTGCGTAGCTGCCTGCCTTCCCTTGGGGCTGGAACTCAGCTCTGCCACAGTAAAAAACACCCTCCTTGTTCGTCATGAGGCCTGCAGCGAGGAGACCGGCGCCTGTCTCAGAGTGGACGCCTGGCAGGGTTTTTGAAATGAACCAACGAGCAAACAGCAGCCCTAGAGGTAACCACGATCACTGGCGTATTAATTACGCCTACACTCAGAGCGCTGGGATGAGGATGACCGGTAGCAACTGCTCGTGTGTGAGTCATCCGCTTCACCACGCCCGCTTTACAGATAAAGAAACTGAGGCTCAGGGAAGCGGCAGTTCCACCAACACGCTGGCAGGAATGTGACCTTGGAGTGTCCGATGTTGAGTCTCTTTCTGCTGCACAACGTCCCGCCCATGCCAGGAACCTGGGGAGGTGGGGGGATTGGCCACTTTCAGGAACGGGGCAGTGAGGAATGCTGAGTGCTCATCCGAGGGGTCCAGTGACTTGCCCAAGACCCCAGGACAAGGGAAGCTGACCGAGCCCCAGGTCCTTTCACCGCGCTACGCGCAGACCCCTGGCCTCCACCCACAGGGGCCAGGACCCTGTGCACTGACGGTTTCAGTGGCCTCTGCCCCGATGTCTCCTAGCCCTCTGTAACGTGTGGTGAGCCAGCCTGCGTGTCTGTGAGCACGTGGAAAGGGGAGACAGAGAGGAAGACGAGAGGGGGAGAAAAGGGAGGGGAAAGAGACTGGGAGGCTAATCCCTCCCTCTCTGCAGCGCACTATGAGCTGTGGACGCGCCGTGCATGGCGAGCAGCTGAGGGTCCGGAGAAAGGCGAGGGAAATAATTAAAAGGTGGAGAGAGAAGCTGATGAGGAGAGGCTGGAGGAGCCATGCTCGTGTGGCCTGGAGAAGCGGCCCTGGAGAGCTCTGCAGCGGGAGCCGCGAGAGGGGTCTGGACCCATGAGGGTCACGGGCGGGGATCAGAGAACGGGGATCCTGTCCCAGGCAGCTGGGGGCCTGAGGGAGGCGGGAGGTCACAGCTGCCGTCTGGGGTCCCCAGGAAGGTCTCTGCAGGGCAAATGTCACGCTGCGTCCCGAGGCCCAAGAGGCTCCCCTTACCCCATTATTCTCCAGGAGATGAGGGAGGTGGTGGTGGTAAGCCCGTTTCCCCTTCTGTCTGAGAAGAGGACAAGGGAGAGCTGGGGCCCACCAAGCAGCTGGGAGATTAGGGTTAGATCTCACAAGGAACTGCCTGACGCTGCGAAGCCCTGAACTGAAGGGCTGAGGGACTTCCAGAAGCCATCACTGCTGCCGTCACCCTGGGTACCAGTGCTGGGTGCCTGTGATGATGGGCTACGGTTTTAAATACTTCGCTTCCAGGGGCAACGACAGGGGGTAGTGGCGATGCCACCAGTTTTACAGATGAGAAAACCAAGGGCCAGAGCAGCAACGTGATCTGTCCAGGCCCCACGCCCAGGACGCAAACCCAGATGGTGCTTCCCTCCCGGCTCAGGAACATGCCGGGCAAGTGGGGGCGGCGGTTCCCATATAACCACGCGTGATAATATAAGGCTGACTGATACTGGCGATCTCAGAGAGATAGCAAAGAGAATTAAAATGGGGAAAAAAAAAGGTTGGGGGAGGAAAAAAAATCAATGAAGTACCTTTAGCTCCTTGGAGATAAGCGATATATAAATACCAGCCATTATTAAGGTTCTTATCTGACAGCAAAGTCCACGGAGCCATTTTTAAGAGTGGCTTTTGGGAGGAAGTGGTGTGAGAACCCGGTCTCCTGGGAGCAGGGGACGCCACCCGGGTGAGGCCGGGCAGGGCGGCGGGGCGCAGGGGGAGGAAAATCCCGGGGCACCGGCAGCTCCTCCCTGCGCCCAGACTCTGCCGCTGGGGGAAGGAGGCGCTGCGCTCCCCACTGTGTAGATAATAGAAACCACAAAATAGCAATTACTGTATCAGAAGCTGTGAATAAAAGGGACATACCGGGCCTTTAAACATGGCCCTCTTTCCCTCCCCCACTACGCTCACACTTCAGTAACGAACTCACACCTCACTTTTCCAATTATTTCATTCACCTTGGGTTCACCAATTACTCCCCCGCGCCACGGCCCGCCCCCTCTGCTGAGCACGTGTGACTGGTGGCGGGTTTGGGGGTTTTGGACGATTGGAGTTTGTCGTCGTGTTTCTAATTTCCTTCGAGGTGAGCTTGGGTGGGAGGGGGCGGGAGAGGGCGCCGAGGTGTTGACCAGGCGAGGCGATCGTGCCCGGCCCTCATAAACAAGTCTGGCCATGCAAATCATGCCTGCCCACAGGCCCAAAGGCAGACAAGCCAGGGAGGGGAGGCTCCGCCTGCATGAGGGGGCTTCTCCCCCCGCAGTGTGCTGTGCACCCCACCCCGCCCCGCAGCAGACTTGCCATGGCCCAGGACAGTGACTCCTAAGGGTCTTTGGCTCTGCCACCAAAATAAAAGGGATGAATTCTCTTTCCTCAGCCGAAATGATGGGACGAGAGGGAAGGGAGCAAGAGGAAGGTGAGGAGGAGACAGAGAACCCTCTGGAGACCTGAGCTTGATGTTTTTACAGCTGCTCTGGTGCCTGGTTTGGGGCTTAAGGAGGAGGCTGGGAGGCGTCCCACCCCTCAAGCCCGCATGCTGGCACCAAGTGGGGGTCGGCACACTGTGAGGACCCCAGGCCGTGTTGCTCCCAGGACAGAAGTCCTTGTTGCTCTCCCACTTGGTCAGTGAAAGCAGCAGAGTCCCAGCAGAAGTGCCGAGTCATGCGGGGAGTCCGTGGGCACGGCTGTGATGCTTCCCACCTGCGCTCGGGGTGTGGCTGAGGGAAAAGCAGCAACCAGCTCCCACTTGCAGGACCCACAGTAGCAGTCACAGTGTGGTCTGCACAGGACGAAGGTTTTGTGGATAAGAATAAACTATAGGCTTCTTTCTGTTCCTTCTCGAGGTAAGAAGAGCGAGCCAAAATCTCTCAGCATTGAAAAGCCTTTCAAATATACCACGATTTTCCAACTTGTACACCACACACATTTGACAAAACTGAGGCTCGGAAAGGTCATGTGATTCCTCCAACACTTGGTGAGTGACCTGACCAAGGTTCAGCAGGTGCTAATGGGTGACCTGGGCTCAGAGTGTCCGGTTTGTCCCTGAGCCTGTGCAAGGGGTCCTGTGTGCAAGGTGCCGGGGTGGGGGGAGTCAACGGTGGGCCAGACGTCACTGTTGCTCCCAGGGGACCCTGGCCTGGGAGAAGAGCTAGCGAGTGAGCAGTGGGCCCTGACTACCCCAGAGACACAAGAGGACTTTGGGATAAACTCCCTTACCTCCGCTGCGTATGAGCTATAGCTGAGCACTTCTGATCTGTGTGCTTTTGCCTCCATGCCCCCTGCACCCATCCTCGAGGAGGGTCCACGCCTGAACCCATGGGCCCACAGAGTGGCTCCCACTCGGCGAATGAGCGTGGCAGGTTGGCAGCAGCTTTGCCCAGTGTCCCGTTTCATGTCTCCCTTTCGCTGCCGAGCGGCCAACGTGGCTAAGGGCCCCAGTTGAGGCAAGGCAGAGACTGGCAGTGGATGGGAGGTCCAGAGACAAGCCCATGCCTCCGTCTATGGCGGCGGACTTCTGCAGCGGGGTGGCGGGCCTTGGGAATAGGACCCACTGTCAGGACGCCTCACTGCTGTGAAGCACACAGACAGGACCGGCAGCCTTGCAAGCCGGGCAGCCACCACACCGGGCCTGGGTTCAGCTCCGTCCGCGAGGCTCCACCTGCAGGGGCTCTTTCCCCCCCGGAAGGTCACACCGGTGAGCGTGTGCCAGCCCCTCATGGAGCCATCACTGAGCAAGGGACGCCGGCTCTGGGAGCTGGTCAGCGGAGGCGCAGGTACGCGTCCAGTCTCCTCTTCTGTCTCCTCTCGCTGTCTTTTTACAGAGTACCTTTTAGGTGGAACTTTCCCAGTGATTCACTGCTCATTATGGCGAGGGTCGGATGTGGAAAGGTTGCCTCATCACCATCAGTGCATGCTCCCTCTTATTTTTGCCTCTCGAAGCCTGAAAAATGGCCTGGTTTCCAAGAAAGTGAGAAAAGAAGCGCGGGGGCCAGTGTTCAGCTGTTCTCAATAGCCTTTCAAATGGGTCCTCTGCAGGCGAGCGCGACCCTCTCGTTTTCGAGATGAGGGATCCTGGGGACAAGCAGTTCAATGCTGTCTCTGAATCAGAGTCTGGACTCTCCTGAGAGGCTCTGGTGGAGGGGACGGGGCACCGGGAGATGAGAGCTCCTGTCTGAGTGGTTTCCAGGCTGAACTGGTGTGCTTGTGTGTGTGTGTGCATGTGTGTGTGAGAGAGAGAGAGAAAGAGAGAAAGAGAGAGAGGGAGGAGAGAGACACACATGTGCCAAAGTCAGGTCAATAGAAGAACAGAAGGGATGGGATGCCGGCCCCCAAGTCAGGGGCAGGTAGATGACAGAAGGGAGCCAACAGAACTGGGGCAAATGGCAGAAACCTTCGGCCCCGTGACCCCTGGACCATCCGGGTCTGGCCCTGAGGCTGGGGCGGGGTTGGGCAGCCCAGGTGTAGGGCGCGAGCGCTGCAGGTGAGCGAGTCTGCTACAGGCTGAGAGCACGGCTCCAGCAGAGGGCGCAGGGGCCATGCAGCCCCAGCCTGGATGGCCAGTGGACGCGGGGCTCAGGGCCCTCATGCAGATCTTTCTTCTACAATGGCCTGCGATTCAGTCTTCTGAGAAATGAGGTTTTAAAATACTGGTGCGAAGTCAAAACAGTATAACCACCGTGTCACAAACACAACAGATGCAGCCCGTGTGGCATCTCCACGCTGGTCTTCCCGCTGAGTTGGTCCTAAGGACTGGAAGGACGGGTCTACTCCCAAAACGATGGGGTTTCCTTAGCTCCTCGTTACCTGAGATCGGTGCCTCTGCCCTCCCCCTCCCGGCCCCTCAGCGGCCTGCGTTCACATAAAACGTGGGGCTCTAAGCAACCCAAGGACAGACAGGGTCTGGCCACTGTGGTTTGCTCCCCCACCCCCAGCATCTACTCCAGGTGTTCACACACCTGTGGCTGCACCTGCACTGAATGCATCCCTCCCACCCCCCCGTTCTCCAGGACCCAGACGAGATCTGAGGCCCAGGAGGAGTCTCAACGTGCGCTGTCATCAGGGACTATGGGTCACGTGTTCACCTGGTGACTGCTCCCCGTGCGCGTCCGTGAGCGGGCACAGACCTCTGTGCTCGGACAGGCCGTGGCCCGGACTCTGGCCTCCGTGGGGTGCACCTCTTTCTGGCTGATTATAAGCCAGTGGTTTTCAATCCCCCAACCCCGGAGTGGGTGCCCCAGTAAAAGATATCCTCAGTAAAGCAGTTTTGAACACTTATCCCCACATATGGACAGCTGTAATTAATAAACGATGGCTGTATATACTGCTGTTTCAGGGTACATGTTCATCTTTAAATATCTATAAATTAAAAACATTTTAGAGGGTGAGAGAAAACACACACAGACATGGAGTTTCCAGTGTTTCCCCGAGCCCCCAGAGGCCCCCCACAGGCCTACGGAGGAGGCCCCCAACAGAAGGCACACAGGGGCCAGGCGCGGCACCGGGCATGCCCCACACACAGCCTCCTGCAGCCCTCGGCAGCCCCGTGGGGCAGGACGTGGGCATCCACTTCACACGTGGAGACAGCGAGGAGCAGGTTTCGGAAGGCACCTGCCCCAGCGCCCCTGGCCAGCCCACGAGGTGGCGCGCCTGCGCGAGCCTGAAGGTATGCAGGAGCAACGGAGGCTGAACGCCGTCTGCTGGACCTGCGTGTGGTCCTTCGGCGGAAAATGTCATGAAAGTAGTTTTCAAAACCAGAGGCAACTTTTCAAACCAGTACTTCTCAGCCTTGCCCTGAAAAGCATGAACAGATATTCTGGACAAAAAGGTTTGTGGGATGGAATCGGCTTGGGAGACGTGAGTTACACACAGCTCCCTGCGGCAGACCTTGTCAGTGCCGCAAGGTATCAGGGGCCTGGAGGGCCGACTGCGGGGAGAGAGAGAGGACTGCTCCTGAGAGCCACGGAGCCACAGGGCCATGGAACTCTTCCTCCCCGCAAACAAGAAAACCTACTGGCATCCCTTAGGACAGCGGTCCCCAACCTTTTTGGCATCAGGGACTGGTTTCGTAGAAGAGAATTTTTCCATGGCGGGAGTGGGGGGTGAGGGGGAGGGGAGACAGGAGGTGGAGCTCAAGCGGTAATGCAACCAAGGCTCCTCTCCCTCCCCCTGCTGGGTCCTGTCTGTGGCCCGGGGGTCAGGGACCCCTGTCTAGGACAGTGGCATTCCATGCAACGCAGCTGGGGAAGACAGTTTGGTAAATAAAAGAGATCCAGGCTGTCATCACAGAAGGTCAACCACACAGCAAGGAGAAGGGCCTTTGCCTTCGATGCCCCGGGGAAACCTCTAACTCTCTGGGGACGGTGCCCTGGGGACTTGCTGCAGAACAAGTCTGGTTTTGACACTGAGGGGCCAAGTCTCAGCATCACTGATACAGCCTGAGTTTGGCTCCAGCCCTGGCCTCAGATCCCAGCCCTGCGCCCCACATCACCTTCCTGAGGCTCAGTTTTGTCATCTGTAAAATGGACACAACCGCTGCCCCACCCCAAAGGCTGCTCACTCCCTGGTCCCGGCATCTACCAGGAACGGAGACATGAAGGTGCTGGTGATGCCATGTCCACTGCAAGGACCTGTACAGGTGCTGAGCATGTGGCACCTACAGGCCCTCACATTTCTGGTGGAAGCCGAGGAGGAGTGGGCTGGGCTGGGCCGGGGCCACCTCCTGGGGGCCCCAGGCCCGACGTGACTTTGTGATTCGCGGAGCCCTGACAAAAGACACGGTTCTCCATCCTACCCTCGCCTCCTGCTAGTTTTACAAGAGAGTTGGAAGGAAGTGTCCCCGAGGAGGCATCCCTCAGCTAGGCCCCCAGCACAGCAGGAGATGCGGCCTCTGGCCGGCGCAGACATGCCGGTCAGTTCCATGCCTCTGCGGGAGCCAGGTAACGACACGCCCCACACACGTGCCCCCTTGTGCTCTCCCCACCCGGTCTTCAGCTGCTTCAAGTACAGCCAGTCCCATTACGAGAAAACAAAGTGGATAATTCAGGCTAATGAAATCATTATGAGAATATGGCCGGCCAGAGGTGGACATTCACAACCAATTCAACACCCTTTGGTGCCATTTTCCTCAGGACAAGGAATGTTTGAGAGGAAAAAATAAAAAATTAAAAGGAAAAAAATCACGGCCTCTTTCTTGTTCACTTGAATCTGGTTAAAGAATTGACCTACCCGCGTCTGGCCTGCTGCTCTGACCTCGCCGTGACCTCAGAAAACGGGGCGGGCCGCGGGGAGGACCCGGGAGGTCGGCAGCTGTGGTCAGACTTGCATGCGCTCCAGGCCTTCTGCTTCGCCCACGTCTGCTGCCGCACTGAAGGGCCACTGGAGGTGAGCTCCTGGCCCCCGCAACCACCAAACCCAGGAACCCGGCAACGGGCCAGAGTCCATGGAGTCTCTGTGAGGCAGGAGAAGGTGGGGTGAGCCCCCGGGCAAAACAGAGGGGGCAGCTGGACTCCCCTTCTCAGGGTGGGGCACCCTTCGCCACTGGCCCAGGGCCCCCCATGCCGCTTGCTGCCAGGTCTCAACCGGGCCTCCAGAGAAAGCTGAATGAAGGGTGGCCGCTGGCGCCCCGGCCCTGCCTCTGGGGAAGGGGACCCACGGAGAGACCCATCACTTTCACATCTTTTGGGCTGATTTCAATTCTCAGAAACTGAACGAGGACCACACACCACAGACTCAGACCGTCTCCGCTCGATTCTCACCAGCCCTGCGGGGCTCTCTGACGAGTCGATGAGTCAGGTCTGTCCCGACTCCCACCAGTCTTCCCACAGTCTAGAACCTCCTCCCCAGGGACCGTGGGGGCAGCTGATTGGAAGGACGATGGGAAGAGAAGCGTGGTCTCACAAACACGGAAAGAACTTCTGCCGAGCTTGTAGGGTCTTGGGGGGACTTTCAGGAACACATGTGGGTAGGGAGAAAGTTCTAGTCACGGAGGCATTAGGAAACTCCCCAGGGACGGTCCCCCCTACCCTGGTAAGAGTGCGGAGCAGCAGCCCACGATCACCACCCCCGCCTCCCACTTACTGACCAGGGAAGTGTACCCTGGAGATGGACGGCATGGCCCTTGAGGCTGCCGGGGCACACCAGCATGCATGCTGCGCCTGGGCTTCTGGGCCCCCGTCCACGGCCCTGTCTGGAGAGGCGTGAGGTAGCTCCTCGGCACAGACAAGCCTGTGTGGTGGCCAGAAGTCATTCTCTCTAGGGACGGGTGAGACTGTGACAGGGACCTCCGGGGAGCACAAATGGGATGGGAGCCTGTGCCAGCCCTGAGGGACCGAGGCAGAGACTCGGGGACCGGGGGGCTCGGGGCAAAGCAATTACATGGTGTCAATGCCAAGCAGGCCCTGTGGCCCCCTGTAAACAGACCTTCACCACGAGGCCAGGACCACACACTCAGCCCCTGCCTGTCACCTGTGGGAAAGCCCTTGACTCCCCGCCCTTGGCCGCTCAGAGGCCACTTGCTTTTCCTTTGCCAACTTGCTATCTAAGTTCCCATGCCAGAGCAGCTGAGAAGGGCGAGGGGTTAACAGTGGCAGGTCCGTACAAGGCCTTGAGGAGTGATGGCCGATGGCCGCAGTGAGACCAGGGCACGCGCACTCTGCCTGGAAAGGGTCAGTGAGCACTTGTGCCTTTGCAACCACTCGACCCTGTCGCTTTTGCAAGGAAGCAGCCCCAGACAACATGGAAAGGACGGGCAGGGCTTCTTGACAACACAACCTGACAAGAACTGGGGCTGGCTACTGAGCCTTCGTTTGCCAACCTCCGAGTTAGCCCCCAAAATCTCAACACGGCCGATCGGTGGCCCAGACGCAGCCTGGGCTCCGCGTCCTCTCACGGGCGGCAAAAGGCACCTGACACACGGTCAGCACTGTCAGAGAAGACTGGCGCCCAGAAGCACGAGGTGGCAGTCCCTTCCCAGGGAAAGCCCTCGTTCCTCAGCGGCGGGGGTAACGACAGGCATCATGTGGGTGACAAGCTGAGATACTGTGTGTTTGCACCAAGCGGTGAGTGCCGGATCCCCCAGAGCCAAGAGCCATACATCCTGCCACCAGCCGAGGGGCCCACACAGTGTGAGGTCACAATAAGGACCCCAGACCTGGCTGTTGTACAAGGTGAGACAGGAAGGATGCCACCTCACAGGCGTTCCTACCCAGCCCGTCTGCCTGCCTGCAAAGAGCTTGCGTTTGCTGTTACCGGCTTCCCCGTTTCCTCGCTGTCACAGACTCACTATGCCCATCTTCCCCGCTGGACTCCCGGGGGGTCAGCACCAGGGACAGCGCCCTTGGTGTTGGGCAGGCTCCGCAGCACTAGGCGGCAGAGTTATGTCCGTTATGACTGGATGCTCCTGTTGCCCTCACTGCTGTTTCTGGGAACCCTCCAGACCCAGGTCCTGAACGCCAGGAACAAGACATGGTGAGTCGGGAGGGGCCAGTGTTTGCTAAGCGCCCGCCACGTGTTCATGGTCCAGCAAAACCCCTGGGAGGCAGCGTCCCAGGACACAGGGCCCCCAGGGGCGGCCCGTCAGGCTCGCAGGGCCTCCACCCAGGGCTGCCCGACCACGGGTCTGCAGCCCTCCAACTCCACTATGCTAGGCCCACTCTGGGCCGAGGAGCTCACTTCTGCCCTTGACCTCAGCCCTCAGTTTCTGGCAGGCGCCTACCAGCCACTGGGAAGCTGCCAGTCAAATGCTGGAGGAAGTGGAAGGAGAGGTTGAGGAGATGACAACAGATTTGGAGGGCAGCTCCTGAACTCGGCCTTCTAGAGGCTTCTGAGCCCTGCTCCTAGGAGGGACAACCCAGTCCACCCACAGCATCAGGCAGCCCACAATGGGTGTCCCCACCCCCTTGGCAGGAGTCTCAAGCATCTGTCTGACCTTAACTCAAGGGTGGGAAGAGGCAGACAGTGTGGTCCCCCTTCCCCCTGGGAGTGCCCTGACCGACAAGTCACAGACAGGAGGTTACCACGTTTCCGGGGCAGTGGGGTTCAGACTGGGGTGTACCTTGGGTAACTGGGCAGCCTCAAGACCTGAGCTTCCACAGAAAGCCAGGACCAATGTCATCGGGATGACAGCTGAGACACCCCTGTAGAGGATGCAAGACGCAAACCCAGAACACAAGCCTCCGATGGAAGGCCCGGAGCCTGTCCCAGGGGCAGGCGGGAGACAGGGCCCGGAGGTGCGCGGATGCGTGCTGCTGAGCCTGCCGGCACAGGGGGCGGAGGGGGAAGGCACCAGGCTGGGACAGACACTGTTTGTAAAAGTCTGGGAAAGAAAACAACAATAAAACAACTTGAGCTCAGGATGGCTGGAGAGTTTGAAGATGCAGTGAGAGGTGGAAATGGATTTGTGAGGTGGACCATTTGTCTGGGGCCAAATAAACCAACACAGAACGCGGTTCAATGACAGGAGGGGAGGAGGAAGTTTAGGGTCGGCTGGTGTAACTTGGGCCGTGGGTGGACAGAGAAACATGGGCTCTGGACAGGGAGGGAGGGGTCCCAGCTGTGTGGCTGTGAGAGCCGGCGGGTCCCACCGTGGGGGATCTGGTGTATCCCCCGTGGGTCCTGCCGTTGGGGGAGGGGGGGAGGTGTGGGAAAACCAAGGTGCCCTAGGAGTAGGCGAGGAGAAACGGAGAAGAATGAACAGTCAGGAGGGAAAGCAGCCCCTCTGCAAGGAGCATGGTTTTATCTCACCAGCGAGTTAAAGAGCCTCGTCTGCAAAGTTCGAGAGGAGGGAGAGTGAACTACCGTGTCTCCAGCGATGCACAAAGGCCTGGACATGCGTTACCTCCCGCTCTTCTCGCTGCACAGGAGGGGGGGGGCGTTTGTGTGAGCCTTGCTGTGCCTCCCCGTCCTCTCCCCCTGCCCCCGCCCTGTTCCATGTGGAAGATGAGGATGATGAGGACGACAATAGCCACAGCCTTTTCTGAGGCAGCACGCCTGCGGTGGCGTGCGCCTCAGGGTGGAGTGGGGGTTAGCTGTTGTTGGAGAAAAACCATCAGGTTTCCACGCCCTCGTGGGCAGACTGGGAGAGAATTAAAACCCGACTGGGTTTCTCTGGTGGGATTCACGCCCCCAGTGGAAGAGAAACCCCGTCTGGACCAGTGGGGTGTCCCCCACCCCCTGGTGGGGAGCTGCCTCCACCAGCATGGGCGAGTTAGCACCCGAGTTCGGGTGGCCCCACTCAGACCAGGAGTGACCGGAAGTCTGGGGGCGTCACTGGTGCAGGGGTTCGAGCACGTGTGTGGGGTCAGGCAGCTCCTCCACACTGGGTCTTAGCTCGCTCATCTGACGAATGGGGACAACGGGTTAGAGCTGTGGTGAGGACTCAGTGACATGGTGTCTCCGAAGCAACAGAACGAGGGAAGCAGCAGATGACGGATGCGAGAGGGAGATGATGTAAGGCAGGTAGAAGCCCTCCCTCGGGAGCACTCTGCCACTTGTAATCTCGCTTGTCCTTAGGGCCCAGAACCACCCCCGCCCCCATTACAGATGCAGGGGAGGTGCTGCCCCTGCCCTGGGCTGTCCCTGAGGCCAGGGAGGTGCTGTCTCAGCCTTTCCCACTGGGGTATGGTTTGCACGCTGGGATTCTGGGGAGACTTCACTCAAAATGAGGTTCCCTTGCAGGGAGACACCCCCTCTGCTACACCAGTGAGCATCAGTGTGTTCCAGAAACACTCACTGCAAGTGTGTGGGGTGGGTCAGTCTCCCCTGCAGGCAGGCGGAGCCCTGAGACCAGATGTGGCCGGAGCAGTGAGAGCAGAAGCCTGGGCGTGGTGTCTGGCTCGCTCTTCCCGGCAGAGGGGAAGCCTGAGACTACGTCTGGGCCCTGACAGAGGGAGGAGGAGGAGCAGAGCCCCGGACGTGCGCATGGCTGGGGCAGCGTTCAGCTACTGAGGCCTGGAGCCCGGTCGTTGCTGCAGCATGTGGAGGCCATCCTGACGAGTGCAGTCCTTTAGCCCTGGGCGGTGCTTCCTACTTCAAATGAGGAGAAAAGGAGCTAGTTCTTTCAGACCAGCGGTTGACAAGCCATGCTCCCGGGCCAGATCTGGCCCCCACCCTTCTGGGTAAATGGTCTTACTGGGGCACCACTAGGCCCCCTGGCTTGTGAATCATCTATGGCGGCCACCTGGGCACCTGGTGGCTGTCAGGCTGACATGCAACATCAACCATCACAACTCTTCACAGAAGTCTGACAACCCCAGTTCCTGACCAATCTCGCCCCAGGACCCCCACACCGAGGCATCCTGACACCCCCGGGGCCACCTCCCGCACCTCTGTGTGCTACTCACGCCACCTGGACGAGCACCCCCCGAGTTCTGTGTTCTCCTTAGTCAGGCACTCATCAGACCAAGGGGCACTTACTGGAGGCCGTGAGAAAACCCAAGTCAGCTGGTAATTAGGGAGGTTTGCAGAGAGAGGCATTAGGCCTTTCCACCTTGCCTCCCCACCTGTGGTTTACCTGAAGGGCCTAATGAGGGACCATGCCCGGGGAGCCTGCCATTGAGAAGGCTGAGCCTGGCCCCCGCAGCAGCCCCCCAGCCCAGCTTCTGTCTGTGGATCGGGGGAAGGAAAGCCTGCCTCCTCACCCTGCCATGGAGTGACAAGACACAGTGCTGAGGGAACAGGGCGCCCCCTCACCCTCTCCCAGCCCGGCACACACCCTTACCCAACAGACACCCTGCGGCACAGCCCGCAGAGACGGGAGGCAGGCACTCTGAGGTCACCCATGGGGCAGCCACGTTAGAAAACTGTTCCCCAAACGAGATCCGCACCAAGATATGTGGCTAAGTGGAAGGAAGAGAAAAAGGTGGCGGGGAGGGGGCATCAGACACGATCGCCAAGTTTTCCTGGAGTGAAGCCTGAGAAACCGGCTGCGGGGCTGTGGTGGGGAGCAGCACAGGGGCCCGACCTCGGAACCCCCTTCCCACCTGTCTCCCCCAAACCCAGAGTTTGCTGGAGCTGGGCTGAGGCTGTGGTGGCCAGCCTTGTGACCGCTCCCACGCCCTCCTCCCTGCCAGGCTCCCACCTCCAGCCTGGATTCAGGGCTGGAGCACACCCTGCCTGCCTTGGTCTGTGCAAGATTAGATCTTCCTCACCATTTGAGTCCCAGGTCACAGACACCTCCTCAGGGAAGCCTCCCCTGCTCTACACTCCCAGGTCCCATCAGCCCCACCAGCCCCAAGCAAGCCAGCATGGTGTGTGTCGCTCTCCGATGCTACCCGTTCACTGCCCTTCCCCCACCTGGGGACACCAGCTCCACCAGGGCAGGGGCCGCACTGGTCTTGGCCACCCCTGCACCCCCAAGGCTCCGCCATTCACTTGCTAATTCAGGAAATAGATGGATAAAGGGAAAAATTCAGTCTGTAGAAGAAAGGGGCCCTCTCTGCCCTGCCCCACCTCCTGGAAGCAAGCCGTCACCAAATTTCCCTCAGCCCACACACCCGCGTTCTGGGCCTGTCAGGCAAGCACCGACATCACACACTAAATGCCCCCACCTACCAATTTACTTCCCCACACGCGCCAGGCTGGTCCCAGCGGGGCGCTGCTCTAAAGGCTGTGGGGATGGAGGGAGCTCTGGACACGCCCTACCCTGCATTCCCCACCTGGCCCGGCAATGACTTTTCCAACCAAGTTTCTTGGCAGCTGCGGCTGCAGAAGAAAGTAATGCAGCGGTGACGGGTGCAGTTGCCACGATACCACCACCGCGGTGGCATAGCCTCAGAGTGCTGGCTCCCTGGGAATAACGTGTTGACGATCTGTTGTGGGAAGGGAGGAAGAAGGACCAGGGTCGTGTGGCTTGATATCCCCACCTCCAAAAATAACCTCAGTTCCTGTGGCCAGGGCAGACCCCCAGGTGGAGACATGGAAGAGAGAGAACATTTTTTTTTAAAGCCGGAACCCAGGTGGGAATGCCTTACGCACTACTTTTGAGGGAGAGAAACGAGCACATCAGAAGCACTGCGGGGATTTCCACTCCAAACTGAGTCTTCCTCTGGCTGCCTGTTACGTTCCTTGTCCATCCAGAGCTTGCAGCGTCTTCCTTTAAAGCAACCACTTGTCAGAGCCGCTGGCTGGCACCCCCTCCTTTAGGGAGGAAGACGAAGCCGGGAACAGGACTGAAGGGCCAATGACGCCTTCTCTGCAGCTGGGACTGCAGGTGGGGACAAGAATGGAGCCACTCTCTGGCCTGTGACCGCCGGTCTCCCTGACTTGAGAGGTTTCTTCCACTGGCAGAAGCCCCTTCGTGCTACCGACACTGTGGCTTCCTTGCACCGCTGGCTTTCGAAGCGGCGGGGATGGGACCGCCCCTTTAGGAGGCCCAACTACTCTGCTCGGTGGAAGGAGGGGAGGTGTGCATAGCACCCCCACCCCTGGGGGTGCTTCCACGGACTACACGTTACCGACCTGCCCCTGGCCATTGCCCGGGCTGCTGAAGCCCGATGCTCTGGGACCAGAACTTCCGCCCCCCAACCTCCCAGGCCCCCGCCAATGGGGTAGAGCCCTGGTGGCCTCTGTTCTCTAGCAAGTGTGGCTTGGACCCGTCTCCTCCTGTCTTGGGGAGAGGAGGCGGTGCTGGGGCTTCCTGGCTTGGGGTGAACAGAAAACCACCATCCTCTTGGAATGGGCAGATGGACAGGCTGCCTATAGGGGGCATCATCCTCTCTGCTCTCTCCAGCTGTTTGGAGACCTCGGAAACCTGGCCTGTGTGACCTTGCACAAATCACTGACCCCACCAGTGAACTGGCCTTAACAGCTAGTCCTCTCCACTGGGGTAGCCCCCAACAGTCCCCACCGGCAGGCATCCCCCGCCCTGTGCCCCCACTGGGGAAATTCCGAGCTGCCACTCTGATTCCAGGGGTGCAGGTTCAGGCACTGGCTCTTACTCCAGGCCTGCACCCCCGGGTAGTCACATGCCACACTAAAGCCTCCGCTTCTTCCCAGGAGGCAGTGGTAGGCGGCAAAGTCGTGGGGATGCCTGGAGAAAAGTGGTTAAGTCTCAACATTTTGGGGGAAAAGGCAGAAGAGAAAGAGCAACAGAGACAAAGAAATATAATTTTGAGGAACAGGAAATGCAGAAGCAGGCCATCCTCCCAAAGAACATTCCTGCCCAGGATTTTCTAGAAGGTGCTATGGTGCCCTGGCCGGTGTGACTCAGCTGGCCAGGTTGTAGGTTTGACGGCTGGCTGCGGTGCGTGCCAGGAACTAGAGCCTGTGGCTTGTGATCGTCACCTGTTTTGCACAGCCTGTGAGCTAAGAATGGCTTTTACATTTTTAAGTGGTTGTAAAGAGAAAAACAAATCAAAAGAGTAACAGTTCATGACACAGAGAATTATGGGACATCCCAATTCCAGTGCCCATAGTGAAGACGTGCTGCGCCAGCTGCGCCCGCATGTTTACTTTCTGGGGACAGCTGCTTTCCCAGCACAGGGCGCGGCGGGCCGTGGGGACAGAGCCTGCATGACCCCCGGAACTGGAAATGTTTGCTGCCTGGCTCTTTGTGGACAGAGCCTGCCGACCCCCAACCTAGGGGAGTCACCTGCAGCCCTGGCTGCAGCCCTGAATCAGCTGGGCGGCGGTGTCTCACAAAATGCCAGCACCTGGAGGTTCCGAGTTCGCTGGCTGGGCTAAGGCCCAGGCTTCCTTACGTTTGAAAGGTGACCCGGAGGTGCGGCCGGACCTGTGGTCGGGGCCCTGAACTGGCTGCCCTACCATCCGTCACCAAGCCGGGGAGACAGAGATGGGCACAGAATGCCACTCTAGTAAGATTCTGAGTCGGGGCCTTTGTAAAACTAGAAACGTCTCCTTGGAAAGGCCCTTGTGTAATCACAGTTTCACACCACCACGCATCACGGTCCTGAAGAAGCCAATATCACATCACTCGAGGGGCACTTGGTACTGCTCTGCGACCCCTCTGCATTTCAGGCCGAAGCTAGTCTGCCTTTGAACCCGATATCTGCATCCAAATTCCAGTGGCTGACGGCGCCGGGTCACGAGGAGTGGTCTTCACTATTCGTGTGGTTTCCGATTCTTGGCAGGTACAATAATTACTGCAATGTCCTCACATTTGTACTGTTTTTTTCAAAGCCCCTTCACAAACATTCTCTCAAGATTTGCAAGAAAAGCAGACGAGGTGGGAGGATGGGGCCTGGTTCTGCCCACTCACCAGGTGAGGCCCTGGGCCTCTGCGAGGGCTGGCCAGGAGCAGAAGGGCTAAGGCTCGGGCCTCTGACAGGTCTGGGTTTCAGCCCTGTCCTCCCCGCTTCTGGGCTGTAGGCAAGCGGTGTCACCTGAGCTTCTCTTCCTTCCCTTTTCTCTAAAATGGAGGTAAAAACACCGTCCTCTTGGGACTGCCGTGGAGACGGAATAAAAAAAGGAAGGGGTGAGAACGGAGCCTGGCACTGAACTCACAGGCCTCACTAAAAACAAATTCAGGGCCTTTGGGAACTGTGGGGGCCCTTGTGGGTTGTCACAGTGATGGGGAGCGCTGCTGGCTTTTTCTGGGTGGCAGTCACACATGTGAAAGGGACAGCCCCACATGCCAGGAGCACCCCCACTCAGAAACACTGGGACACTCCCAGGTCCTGTATTGTCTCCTCTGGAAATGAGGTCCCTTCCCTTGGGACAGAGTCCAAGGTTTCTCAGCCTCGGCGCTCCTGACATCTCGGGTGGGGACTTCTTTGTTTGGGGGCTGAGCTGCACCTTGCAGGATGTTTAGCAGCACCCAGCTCCTGGCCACTAGAAGCCAGGGGCTCTCCCTGTGTCGTGACAACCCTAAGTGGCTTCAGCCAAAGGGCTCGACGGGCAAAAGCTGGGCACTCCAAGGATGTAGCTTTTTCTCAGCCCTCTGGTACCAACAGGCAAGGAAAATCTGCGGGGGCGCAGTGGGTGTACACCTCCAACACCCACGGCAATCTCGGCCCCAAGGGTGACGAGGGCAGCTGGAACTCAAAGTGAGAGACCCCGTCGTGCGAGTCCGAGTGGGTGTGGGAAGTCTGGGGAGGAAACAGGAGTGACACACGGTTTCCCGTGTGTGGCGCACAAAAGTTACACTTGCCAGCAGTCACTACACATCTGAGACTACCCCCACGGGTCCTCGATTTAAGGCAGAAGTGTGCTCGCTTCCCGATCGCAAAGCATCTGCTTTCTGGTGTCGCTAACATTTTTTTTCATGCTTAAAAAAAAAGGAGAGAAAAGAATGAATTTTAAACTGCTTAGGTAAAAGGCAGTGAATACAAAGCATTATTTATTCTCCTTCCTCGATGCACAGCACTTGGAAAGAACACGTGGAATGATTTATATTATGGAGAGAGAAGACTCTTCGAGGATGAAGGGAAAACACGCGCACTCCCTGCACTTCACCAGGCAGAGGAAGAAAAGCAGCCCTCGCAGATCAGAGCACCTCCGCTCTCCGAATGGCTGCCTTCCCGGCTCCCGCTCCCGCTGCACAGCCAGCAGCTGGGGGCCCGGCCATGGCCACCTCACGAATTCAGTGAATGAACTCTGAGAAGACTGTATGGTTGTCTGGATGGATCCTCTCTTACTCCTCCACTCCCCACCCTGCCCTTGCTGCCCAAACCACCAAATAAAATAAATTAAATTAAATACAAGGCACAGTCTGAGTCTTTTATGGCCAGTTTCTCTAGTGGAAGTCAGAAAGCCACTAATGCTGCAGGGCTGCAGGGCTGAGCAAGGCTGGCTTCTGGGCCTGGAGTGGCCGGGTGTCTCCCTGTCTCTGCTCTCATCTGCTCGTCCTCCCTGGGCTCCCCTCCCGGCCCGCTCCCATCTGTGGCAGGGGCGGGTGGGCTTGGATATTATTCAGCACACTGCCATAGGTGTCTTCAGCCAATCGGAGGCGATGGCAGCCACTTGCACCTTGCTGACAGCTGCTGTCAAAACACTCTCACAACCGGCAGCTCGATAATAACTTGAAAATGAGATACAAATGAGGGACTCCTCGTGCGTGGGACTGCACCGCCACTCTCCCCCACCCCACCGGCTTCCGAGCGTGGCGGGGAAGGCTCGGGGATGCTAGAGCTGAGACAAGCTCTGGCCACCGCAGAGAGATGGGTTAAAAAAATCCAACAGAACCAGCTGGCCGAGGAAGATTGTCCCCATTCCCCTCCCCTTCCAGGGGTCCCACAGGACTTCAGAGCGGGCGGGAAATCCCTCCCGGAAGCGATGCTGCGCACTCCGGGCTGCATTGGGATGTGTTGATGGAATCTCTGAGTGAAAACGACCCGTGGGGTGTTTCCGGTCCACCAATCCAAGGAGGCTGCGTCCCAGAAAGAGAAAGAACCGCGGGCTCTGTCCCCGGAGACATCGCACTGGTCCCCGGGCCCCTCCCACGGACCACAGCAGGGCTGCTGGGCTGTTTTTCTGTTTTTATTCATCAAACCAACTCTCCTCCTAAAACCGGGGCTGCTTCTCCCATGGGAAAGTCAACATTAGCACAACTTGTTTAGAAAAGCACAAACAAGCCCCGGGGAATACAGACTGTGTGGTCAGCACTTCCCCAGCTTCCCCAGGAGGGAGGGGGCTCTGCGCAATGTGGGGGGGGGGAGGCAGGCAGATCTGGGACTTCCTTTTCATTGGCCAGGTGGGTGCGAGCTTGCCTGGGGCCTCTCTCTGTCAAGCAGGGTCTCAGGCTGTCCGGGTGGGTGGGTGGGGGCAGGGGCTGTGACATTCATTTACTTGAGGCTACAGGACGTCTGTGAAAATTCCATTCTCACCCAGGAGGTTCAGAGGCCCTTATAAATCCACTGAAAAAAAAAATTTTTTTTTTGACTGTTCTGGATGGCACTCGGCTGTACTAAGAGAAGCGGAGGTGATGGCTGGGCTGGGGTAAAAAAAAGCACTTTTGCGAACCAGCTGTTAAGGGATCTTTATTTAAAGTCAAGGCAGGCAGAGTATAATCGTCCCAGGGAAGTGCCATCGGGCCGTCTGGATTAAAACCTCTTCTGAACGCCTCTCTTTCTTCCCACGCCTTCCCTCACAGAAAGCCTTTATTCCTCCGTCCACGTGTCGGGCAAACATCTCAAGCTTTCCACGTGTGTGTGACAATGCGCGCCCTGAACAGCCCTGTCTGTGTTGGCCGCGCCTGCTTTCAACAGCAAACTCACATAAAGGAAGCACTGGCCGGTGTAACTTACTCTTGGAGCCAAGCCATTATCGAAGGCTTTCAAGTGCCACACTCAGAAGGACGAGGGGCTCTCAGGATCCCAGGAATAGGTGGGATGCCAACAATTTGGGGGTTGCGTCAAACCTCACCTACAGCGCCAGGGAAAGAAGCCGACTAGAGCTCGGGCTCAGGCCTCGCTGCTGCCCCTCAACCAGCGCCGAGACCTCGGGCGAGGTGCCTAACCTCTGCACTGCGAGCCCCTCACCCGGAGATGGTGGTGTTAACACCTGCCGGGGCCACGGAGGCTCACGGAGGAGAGAGGGTGCAGGAAAGTGCACGTGAGAGATCACTGGCCGGTGGTGGGAATGTGGGCGGGGGATGGGGGGCTTCGGCTTTTGTTGAACTTCCCAAACTCTCTGGAATGGGTTACTTTTCTCATCAGAAGAAAGACAAGTAAGAGGAAAAGTCTGACTTGCTAATAACAGAGGAAGGTTCCAAAGAGTTTTGCATATAAAAGAGTTTTGAAAGTACATAAATCACTGGACAAAAAAACCACCCCATGAAGAAGGCGGTGTTGTCCTGGCCTCATTTCATGCAATTCGGACTTTAAAAGGGTTAGCTGCTTCAGAGGCGACAAGCAGCATGAGCAGAGGTGGGGCAGCCAGGTTGCTGAGAGCCACCCACAGGCGCGTCACACATGGGCTGCGTCCCGAGCCTGAAGCAGAGTATTCTGTGAACCCCCTTCTACGCTCCCCTCCCCCCGCCCCGGCAATTCTAATATAACAACGGACGACTGCCTTGTTTTAAGAACTATTTTCCCTTCTGATTGTAAAGCAGTCTCTGTGCTCAATGTAGGCAACCACCGACGCACAGGAACAGGGAAGGAAATAAAAAGTGCTAGTAGCTCATCAACAACGACTATGATTTCGGTGCACGTCCTTCCAGTCTTTCTTCTGGGCTCACTCAGTGACCACACTGTGTACACTATTTAGGTTCTTGCTTCCTTCACGTCACTGTTGGATTGAAAGCATTTCCCCTCGCCGAATTACTAGATCAAAGGGTAAGGACATCTTTAAGGTTCTAGACTGTGCTGGTGCTGCCCGATAGGGCAGCCACTACCACATGCGACTGTTTAACATTAAAAACGTCCATTTTGCTCTTTAAGGCCCAATTAAATAAAATTGAAATTCACTTCCTCAGTTGCACAAGCCACCTGCCAAGTGCTTGATGGTCACATATTTTCATTGTTGCAGGAAATTCTACAGACACGGCTGCTCTCGGCACGCATTGCTGATGCACAGCCCAGGTCAGCCCGGCAAAGCCCAGCACGGCACACGGCACAGCCCAGCATGGCACACGGCACAGCCCAGCACGGCGCACGGCACAGCCCAGCACGGCGCATGGCACAGCCCAGCACGGCGCACGGCACAGCCCAGCACGGCGCACAGCACACGGCACAGCCCAGCACGGCGCACGGCACAGCCCAGCACGGCGCACAGCACACGGCACAGCCCAGCACGGCGCACGGCACAGCCCAGCACGGCAAGGTGAGCACGTGCCAGCGCCGTCCCCACGCACCCCCTCCCCGCACCACCAGCCCCTTTCTTCCGCCCTCTTTCTACTTCCTTCTCTCCACAGGACTTGAGACTTCTCGACACTCTCCAGCAGTGCACCTTCCCCCAGATGGCAGAGGAGAACACTTCTAAAGACCCACGAGTGTAACTCCAAGTTGTCTTGTGCTTATTTTAACATCTCAGGCAAACACTGCATATTACTCCACAACAAGCCATATTTGTGCCGAAACAAAAAATACTGTTTTTTTCCATCACTGAGTACAACACGCTCGAGAAGATGATGCTTGTTAATCTTACGGTTTTAGGTACAGTGAGTCCTCACTTAATGTCATCAGTAGGTTCTCTGACTTTATACTAAACCACACCCAATTTCACCAGTTTCGCCACAGGCTAATCGATACTGACCAGAGTCAAGTCCCAATGGCACCTCATCGACACTGAACGAGACGACGTCACGTGAGCGCCTCTTGCATTGGACGACAGACAGAGCGCATGCACTCTCTGGCTGAGGGCTGGGTAGCAGGTTAAAAATGAGCAGGTCCTGTGCCTTCCCCCTACTTGCTTTGGCTGCTAGGAAGCTCGGGGTTAAGTTTAGTCCCTCTTTCCCAAAGTATTTCTGTTGGGGAGTTGTAACAGAATTTTCTTCCAACTGACATTTTTTCTTAAATTTCTACACTGATGAATTAAGGTCTTAATCCTTCTGGAAGTGAGGAATGTACTTGTAAATAAAAAACAAAAAAACAAAAAAACAAAGAACCCTTATAGATTCCTAGGCAAGTTGCTGGAACCTTCGCTGGAGCTCACAGAGCTTCATCTTCCTGGTAAGGGAGGGGGCTGCAGACCCACTCCTCTACACGAGGGACGCCCTGGGCCAGCACACGAGGCCTGGGCCGTCTGACTGTGGCACCCAGGCTCTGTCTCGGGGTGCTTTGGAGAGGCTCCAGTGGGACACACCTGGTGGGGTGATGCTAAAGCCACAGGGGACAGCCACATGCCCACAGATGCCCTTGCTCTCTGATACTGGACAGGGACTGCTCCCTTTGCAAGCCTGCTCTCTGGCCAGAAGACAAGGCCCATCACAGGGGCAGCCACACACAATGAGGGCTGCTTCGGCCAGTGGCCAGGAAGCCCCATTAACCAAGGCTTCTGCCCGGCGCGCAGTGATAACTGATATTCATAATGACGACCCAGGGCGCTGCAGGCCCTGAATCGCTGTCTGGATCGTCAGAGATTCAATTACACTCCATCGAGTTCCAGTGTTAAGTATATTTTATTCTAATCTAATTCCTTGGAAATTGGCCATCCATGGTTACCAATGGTAGCTCTCCATTAACCTGAATGGTGGTCTGCCAGGAAGCCCTACCCCCCAACTCAGTTATTAGGAGATGTCCATCAGTCTGTAAAGGACAATGGGCCAGCTGTAGAGCAGCAGGGACACGGGAAGGCTGGCTGCTGGGGGAGGAGAGCGCAGGCTGGGTGTCCACTGGCTTGCCCCCTCTACACTCTGAACTCCATTTTCCTCATCTATAAAATGGGCCACATGGTCCCGCAAAGGAGAGACAGGACGCTGGGCATTAAGAACCAGGTAGAACTACACGGACTAGACCGGAAAGAAATCCAGACACCTTTCAGAGGATCGAGGAAAGCTTCACGAAACACAAACACGGCACTGTTTTTGTCTGAGTGGACCCAGCACAACGGTGTATGCAGACGGCAGGTTCGCATGTGTACCAAACGCACAGAAAAAAGGCCTGAAAGTGGGTGCATCAAACAGGTAACGTGAGTTTCTCTGGGGAGGCAGGTGGTGCCATACTAAGGGCGACAGTCTTTCTTTCAACACAGAAAATATATTCACGTTCTAGTTGTGCAATTACAGTTTACTTTTTAAATCAGAAAAACCCACACATGCAGAGAGAGCACACGAGTATGAGGGCTAACTGCAGGGTTCAGTAAAGGGCTCTTTCTGCAGGTCAGAGGTGGCCACACGTTGTATTCTTGGCCAGTTTAACCCAGTACCTGCAGCCTAAGTGTGCTCCGGTCAGCCAGATGGCCGGAGGTGGTTGGAAGGAGGAATGAAAACAAATCAAAGCAAACAAAAGCAGAAAAGCCCTGGGCCCTGGGTTCTCCAATCTTCCTGTTAACATGCTCCCCCACAACCCCTTCCCCTGAAAACTGGGGATGCAGCAGCCCCCTCCCATAAGATGCTGCTGACAGCCCAGAGGGATTTCTCAGCTCGGTGCCGTGGACACTTCAGAAGCTAAGGTCGGCCAAGGCCATCTGCTGCCCCTGACTGGGGAGAGCTGCTCCCCACACCAACACCAGGGTCCAGACTGTGGGCGCCAGCCCCTGCCAGGAACACGCCGAGGCAGGGACATTCAAGTGAATAAATTTTTCTCTAAGACTTTTATGGTTTGGATGCTCTCATCCCCTTTGAGATGACTGCAGGCAGCTGGGGGACTTTCCAAACTCTGAGCTGGGAAATCAGCGCACTTTACAAGGGATCAGAGGTGGAGGGGAGGGGAGGCGGGAGGAATGGCCTGATAACCCTGGGCACCAACCCTGGGCCCCACTAGTGAAATGTGTGGAGAGTTAAAACCGAACGGGATCTGGAGGCCAGCAGAGCCTTTCTGGTTATATTAGAGTAAAATAACACTAGCTATAGGTTCTCGAACTTCCTTGGGTCACAGTACCCTTGGTGTCTCTGTGGTTTTTCCACAGCGCCTGTAGGCCAAAAAATACGGAACAGTTTGGTCGTAACTTAATAGTATGATCTATTAACGAGTCTGAGCAATTTAACAGGAGCTGGCAGCATCTCTGAGAGATGTTGCTGTGTTTCTCTAGGAAACCTAAACTATCCCACAGTGCACCTGTGAGGTCACTGAGGCATCTCAAGGTTCTTTGGCACACAGTTTGAGAACTGTGGCGCCGGGCAAACAGCTTCACTTTCACCCACTCGTGAATACTTGTTATAACCTCGACACGCATGTGCTATGGTCTGCGCTTTACCGGCTCGGCGTATTTCAATGACTGCTCCAAGCCCGACAGCTGGTAATGGAGGAGCCAACATCCGCCACAGTCCGGCGGACCCCTGGGGCTGCCGTGGTCAGCTGTATGGGCTGGACACTGTGGCTTTCCCATGGTTCCTGGTGCTGATGCTCTAAATCGAGTGACCGCTGCTGTCGGAGTTTGCGCACGGCGTATGGCTGCAAGAGCCCCTTCACTGAGCAGCCCCTTTTTGGGTGGCTGTGATGACACCCGATGGCGCCTCTGCCCACACCTTCCCCCGGCACACTCAGACTGGCTAACAGGCTCCCCAAACTGCATTCACCCTTGGCGACCAGGCAGCAGAATGACCGAGCCACACCGTGAAGTGCACAACTGGCAGCGTTCAACCACAAGTGGCCCTGGCAGGGAAAGAGACCTGCAGTTTATGTGGACCCCACCGGCATCTCGGACCGGAAGTGTGAGTCTGGCAACAGCTCCTTTAACAGAACAGAGCTTTTCAACACAAGGCGTGCTGCCTCACAGGTAGATTTGGGCGTGTATGTGTGAGGGGAGGGAGGGCAGGGCTAGGGGGATAGGCTATTTTTGTAGGATCATTAAACCTTCTGTGTGCATTTGCACCATCTAACTTTTAAAAAAAAAAAAATTATTTATTTTTAGAGAGAGAGAAAGAGAGGGAGAGAACTATTGATCTGTGGTTAACTCCCACATGCCCCCCAAATGGAACTGGCCCACAACCCAGGCATGTGCCCTAACTGGGAATTGAACCAGCGACGCTTTGGTTCGCAGGCCCGTGCTCAATCCACTGAGCCGCATCAGCCAGAGCCCCATCTAACTTTTAACAGGTGTGTTATAACAGTGCTGTAAAGAGACCTGGCACCCAGTGGTACAGGCTCACTGACCACAGAAGACCTGGGCTGGGGTAGCTGGTCCCTTTCCTCAGTGTGGGAGTGGGTGCTGTGTCTGGGGGCCCATCTTTACACAGACCAACCCGCAGCAAGAGACTGACCAATCAAGAATGAATGACGAAGCACTTCTCCGTTCTCAGTTCTGAGAGTACTCGGTTATCCATTCACTGATCGTGTCAACGACTCTACAAAGCTAACCTGTTTCTCCATGAGTGAGGTAGCGCCCATAGCCACGAAGGGAGGCCACATGTGAAGAAGCGTTGGTGACTGGCTGAGACCCCGATGCGCAAGGGGTCTGAGCACGCTGCCCTGAGAGCGCCTTCGGCCCGCGTCCTGGTCTGCGCAGGCGCGCAGGCGCTCTCCGCAACAGCACCACTGACGCCGGCGCGCCGAGACGGACTGCGGATCTGGACCCGAGGCTACATCCTGCTAATGTTAAAACCCACGTTCTGAACTTCGCTTCTGCAAAACACTATCCATCACACTGAACTAATGCTCTTAATTTGAATTTTATTGATTTTAAATTTTGTTTGTATTTAATTTGAAAATGGGTTCTGGTTTTATGGTCCTAAGAGAACCATGAGCGGAAGCTGTCAGTTTACTCTGAATTTTACATCTGTACATACTTAAGTCGCATATTAATAAAAATATTTACATTATCCTTGCGGGGGAAGAGCCGTGAGATTTCTTTCTTTAAAAGAGCTCTTGATACATTACTTGAGTTTGAGAAACACGGGTCATGGCCCCTGATTTGATGAAATATCCCTTTCAGACAAAAAACCCTTTGTGGGAAGATCCTGCACTTGAGCTCCCTCACTTCAGTGTCCTCGGGGGGAGCAGATGAGGCCACTGGCCTTGGAGACACAGCTGACCGGAGCAGGGCTGGGAGCCGCAGCCCAGTCCCTCAGCCCTCAGGGCTGTCAGGGTGCGCTGGGAGAGCTGTGGGCATGAGCCACGCTAGCTAAGACAGCTACCCCGGGCCGGAGAAAGGCCAAGTCCACTACCAGAATTACTGACCCTGTCCTTACAGCAAACTAGACACAGCTGTGACTCCTGCCGTTCTATAGGGAGGTTGTAACCAGACCAACAATGTGGAAGACCTGGCCTCTACGAAAGGGTTTTAATGGAGTGAACCCTGTCTCTACTTCCCCCTAAGCCAAGCCGGTCCCTTCCCTTCCCGGAGTTCACGTTTGTTTCTGTAACCCAGCGCCTGGCACAGTCCCTGCCTCATTAGAGATGCTTAGTAAATATTTGCTAAACCAACGAGCTCTTTCTTAACTAAAAAGCAGTGTGCTGAGACCTTCCTTTTCCACAGGAAGCTCCGAGACTCCACGGGAGGAGACAGAAGTCGCTCCTACTCAGAAGCCTCCCAGGACATCCTGGGACTCCAGCTGCCTTTCAGCACACAGCCGGAGACTCTGAGCACAATTATCAGCTGCAACAATGAGCCGACCGCCACCCTCCAAACAAGCCCAGACAAAGCACGGAGACCTTGTAGCTGAAAAGGAAGTGAATGGAGAGAGGGGAGGTGCAAAAGCAAGGTTAGAGCAGGCTGTGGGGACCGCGTCGGTGTCGGACCGCACAGAATCAGGTTGCACGATGCCACCGTCACCACCAGGACCCGCACACCCTCCCCAGGGTGCCCAGTCCCACTGTCTGGGCCTCTGTCACCTGGTCTGGAACCAGCCTGGTCATGGAGGGAAAGAAAACAGCCGCAATATTAGACCAAACCTACGAATCTACGGAATCGCAAAGAAAGGAAGAAAGCTATAACCCAAGTGTTCTCAGCTCTCAGAGTTCGCTGTGATTTTTTCAAGAGAAAAAACTCAGCAGGCTTCCACATGGGCCCTGGGTTGGGACTGCTCTCTCTGCCAGCCCGCTGGAAACGGAAAAGCTCGAGCGACACGCGACGGCGGATACCACATCCCTAGGTAAACACCCGCAGTGGATCACCTCCTGCAGAGGGTCAGTGGCAGACATCACCAAGCAGGCACCATGCCGC
This sequence comes from Micronycteris hirsuta, assembly GCA_004026765.1. Classification (NCBI taxonomy): domain Eukaryota; kingdom Metazoa; phylum Chordata; class Mammalia; order Chiroptera; family Phyllostomidae; genus Micronycteris; species Micronycteris hirsuta. Next base: position 62,291 of record PVJI01004188.1, on the reverse strand, counting down.
TTCCTGGGGAGCCCAGGTGGCCTCACAACCCTGACACAGAGTTCTGGCCCACCATGACCAGCGAGGGCTGTGTTCCTCACACGGTGGAAGCTGTACCCCTGGCCTTGCCCGGCCCGGTCCCTCCTTCATTCAACAAACAGAGGCTCTGGGAAGTCATGGCGCCGCCCAAGGTCACACAGTGGGTGCAGGGCAGAGCTGGGCCAGAATTCAGGATCCTTCTCACTTGGAAAACCACGCCAGCACCTTTCCAAGATGAGAGCCAACTCTGATGGCAGAAGGACAAGGACAGCATGAAAAGGGAGAACTCAGGGAGTCTGAGCCCCTCCTCTAAGCCAGCGCTGCCTGGTCCCGGTGCCAGCGGCACCAACTTTCACAGCGCTGACCGCCCCTGGTGGACACACTGCTAGGCCGAGAGCAGGGAATTAAAACCAAAGCTAAGGGTCTGGAATTTCTGCAAAGTGGGCCTCTCAAGTGAAGGAAGTTTCACCTGGTGCCTGTCCCCCCCCCCAGTTCCTTGGGGCAGTGTCCCAGTGACTGTCAATGGGGAAGGGCATGGGAGAAACGTGGCTTTGTGGCCAGCCTGCAAGACCCAGCGGCTGGAGGGACACAGACTGAAGAGAGCCCAAGGAAGTTACACTCTGGTTTTTCCTCTCTGAAAAGAGTAGAAACAGTTAAGCAGGGTTTTCTCACCCCACAAACAGCTGAAGCTTAGTACTTTTCTACATTCTCTACAGCACCAGGGTCACACACAAACCTACTAAATAAAAATAGATCCTATGAGGTAGAATATACTCACTGGGCCAGCCTGTTCATTTCCCTGGGCTCAATTAGCCTAGATTTAAGCAATAAACATATATACTCTTTATAGAGCATATAAAAGTTGAAATAATTTCTCTACCCCCCACCCTCCAAACCTGGCTACTAAATGTGTGGCGGCTGAGTGTTAATTTCCTCCTGACCAGACTCACCTGTTGTCAGACTTGTGGTGGACCCCGAAGCCCAGAGGACTCCTCCTCTGATCCCCACACACTCTACTGCTGACAACTCCTGGGTGGAAGTGTCTCGAAGGCAGTGAGACTGCCCTCTCACTCCAGCAGAAATCCATTTTATGGCATCCTTAACAGACTTAGCTTTACCTTTTACTTGCTTGCCCCTGGTGATGGGCTACTCACTACTGCAGAGTACCCTTTTCTAAGCCTTTATGGATTGGGATTTTTTTTTAATGTTTTACTTTGAGATAATTACAGAGTCACATGCAGTTGTAAGAAATAACCCATTACTCCTCCCCCAGCGCCCCAAAGGTGACATCTTACAGAACTACAGCACTCGTCTGTGTGCGTGTTTCGTTCCATGCAGTGTGATCGCACACAGACTTGAGTGACTCCAGCCAACCGCTCAGAGCACAGGATGATCTATCACTAGGTTCCGCAAGCTCCCCTTGTACAGTCACACCACCTCTCCTCCCACCTGCCTCCCTAGTCTGGGGCCACCACCCATCTGCTCCCCATCTCTGTAATTCTGGCATTTTGAGAATGTTATATATGGTTTCACTTACATGTGGAATCTAGAAACAAAACCAGACAAACCAAACAAGCAAACAAAATAAAAGCAGACTCACAAAAACAGAGACCAAAGGGCGGTTACCAGAGGGGAGTCTGGTGGGGGATGGGAGGAGAGGTGAGCAGGAATAATAACCAATAACATCACAACAGGTCTGCACAGGGGCAGACAATCACTAGAACTGGTGTGGCGATCACACCGTAAGGTATACAAATGTCACAGCACTACTGCACACCTGAAACTAATACAACTAATATAATATCGTATACCAACTCTAGTCAAGTTTTTTTAAAAGAATGTTACGTAAATGGAATCACACAGCACGTAACCTTTCAGAATCAGCTTTTCCCCTCAGCATCATTCTCTGGAGTCGTTCGGGTTGCTGCACAGATCAATACTTTGCTCCTTTTCTTGCTTAGGAATATCCTGTAGCATGGACGGACCACAATTCCACTCGCCACCGAAGGACACTGGGTTACTTCCAGTTTTGCACTATTCCGAATAAAGCTGCGATGAATGTTTGTGTACAGATGTCTTCCTTTCTCTTTCTTTTCTCTCTCTTCCTTCTTTGGTGACAGCTTTATTAAATATAATTCACTTACCATACAGCTCATCCATTTAAAGTGGACAAGTCACTGGTTTTTTAGTATCTTCGGAGTCCTGCAACCCTCACTGAAGTCAATTTCAGAACATTCTCATCCCCTTGAAAAGAAACCCTGCCTGCTTCAGCCATCCCCTCCACCCTCCTCGCCAGCCCCAAGCAACCATTAATCCACTTTCTCTATGAGCCTGTTCTGGACGTTTCCTATAAATGAAATCACACAGTACGAGTCCTTTTGTGTCTGTCTTCTTTCACTCGGCATAATGTTTTCAAGGTTCACCCACGCTGCGGCGTGTCAGTGCCTCATCCCTATTTATGGCAGAATAACGTTCCATTGTACGGACAGACCAAGTCTGGGTTACCCGCTCATCGGCTGGTGGGCGCGTGCTCAGGTTTTTGTGTGAGTGGAAGTTTCCGTGTCTCTGGTTCGGATGCCCGAGAATGCAATTGCCGGCTCCCGGGGTGAGTGTGTGTTTCGTCTGTAAGACGCTGCCCAGGTGTCTCTGCCGCTGGCCGTTGACATTCCCACCAGCAGCATGTAAGGGACCCAGCTTCCCAGCATCCTCGCCGGCATTTGGGTTACTCCGTTTTTTGCAACCATTCTGATAGGTGTGCATGTTTCATTCATTTGTCCTCGGAGCAGAAACCCGATGCCCAGTGCCATCTGCGGTGAGTCTCAGCCCTGCCCTCTCCCTGTGGGCATCCCTTTTGTAGGCTGGTCAGCCCGAGGTCTTCCAATTTGGTCTAGTCTGGTCAGCTCGTGCCTCGCCCTCCTAAAACAATGGGCCCCACACTAAAACATTAAAAGCTCAATTCAAGCTGTGGTCACGCCATGGTGGGAGGGCGAGGGGTACACCCAGGACCTGGACCCCATGTGATTCTGCTGAGCTGCATGGCATAGTGAACGTGAACCCTGGAGTCCGTTAGGAGCCCCAGATCTTTTCTGCTAATAAAGACACTAGGAAGGACGCCTGCTTTCAGTTCCTGGACGTTCCCTTCGTGGAAGGATGAACTCCTTGGTAATTTCTGCTCCTGCCCTATCACTGCAGTCATCTTTCCAAGTGGCCCCTTGCTTCCTTGGAACATAGGGACCCAGAGGGCCACAGCGGGCTCTCTGAAACTGGCCGGCGTGGATTCACTGAGGGCCCGAGTGAGTTGTTTGCAGACTGTCCCTGAGAAGCCTCACACATGCGTGCAGCCCCAGGGGCGACACTGCTGAAGGCAGGTGTCACGAGGACTTGATAGCTGTGTGCTGCTGGGCACATCAGAGGGCGCAGGGTGCACTTCTGTCCCTGCCGTTGTCGTGGGAAGAGTGACTGGGAGTGTGGGCCTCCCTGGCTGCTAGCTTGGGGCTCATGGTGTCCCCAGGTTTGTCAGGGACGGAAGCTGAGGTCGTGAGCACAAAAGCGCTGCAGGCCTTGGCGGGCCCTCTGCTGAGGGCTGTGCAAACGTCCAGAGACATCACCCATGCAGCCTGCCTGGGTCACAGGGCTGAGGACACGTCCGTGCAGAACAGCGACACAAGACTGGTGCCACAGTGGACGTCTGAGAAGCTGACAGGCGACCTGAACTGGGGTGTCCCGGACAGGACCGATCACCAGAACCCAGAACACACGCGTGCACACAGGCAGGCGACTGAGAATTGTGGTGTGAGCCCTGCCATTGTGGCCGGTGGCTGTGGGACGCCTCATGGGCGAGGAAGGGAGGCGTGGGTGGAGTGGGGTTGACACCTCCCTGGGACTGCCCCACTCCCCACGTGCCGATGCACCGGTGAGCTGCTTCAACCTGTGTACAGTGGTCCCTCTCGGCTCCCCTCTGCACCCCAGGCCATGCTGAAGCTGTCAGTCGGTCCCTGCTAATGCAGCCCGACACTGACCGGCACTCCACTTCCACCGCAGACACCCGGTCAGGCCATAGTCACCTCTGGCCCAGGTGACCCCAAGGCCTCCTGGGAGGTCTCCTCACACCCACTCTGACCCATTTCCCTCACGAGATCTTTGACAGGACATCAGATCCACCATTCCCTCTGCTCAGAACCTGCAGCTGCTGGGGGATAAAAACCCGAAGGCCGGAAAGCGCAAAGGGCTGGGACAGCCCCGGACCCTGGAGAACAAAGACTCCAGACGTCCAGCTACAACAAAGCCACAGTGATTAGGACGGTGCGCACTGGCACAGGGGCAGACAACAGACCCGTGGGGGGAGTCAGTGCGTCCAGAAGCAGACCCTCACACACACAGTCACCTGATTTATGACAAAATCAATACCGCAGAGTGGAGGAGAGAATGGTCTTTGCAACAAATGATGTCGGGCCCACTGAATACCCACGAAGGTGGGTGGGAAACGTCCCCCGATCTCTACCTCACGCCGCACGCAAAAATCAATCGCAGACGGACCACATACCTAAGTGTGAAAGGTCCAAGTTTTTAGAGGAAAACACAGCAGGCTAACTTCGTGAGCTTGAAGGTGGCACGATTTCTTCGACAGGACACAGAAGTTCTTACCGCAAAGGGAAGAAACGGCAGACTGGTGACAGTAAAAGCCGCGGTTCACACAAGGACACCGTCACGCTGCCTACACAGTGGGGGCGTGGGGGATGCCAGCCACACACCCACCAAAGAACTGAAACTCACAATATATAAATTTGCATAAAAAGTGACTAGGAAACTAACAAGAAAAATGGATAAGAAAAAAAATCAGACAACTCAGCTTTTTAAAAAATGGGCAAAAGAGTTGAACAGGCATTCCATAAAAGAATATATCCAAATACTCACATTAAAAAAACATTTGATTTCTTTAGCTATCAGGAAAGTGCAAATTAAAACCACAATGTGATGATGCCATCATAAATCCACCAAAACGGCTAAAAAGAGAAAGATAATACCAAGTGTTGGCAAGAACAAGAGGCAACCAGCACATCCAAACACTGCAAACAGATACAGCTCCTTTGGGAAGGTGTTTGGCAATATTTACTAGCGCTGACATAGGCACCTCCCATGACCCAGCAGTGTCATCCCTACACGGACACCCGACAGAGACCAAGCACATGGCCACCGAAAGACCCACGCAAGAATGTTCACAGGAACATTATTCGAAATAGAAAAACAAGTGCAAACCGCTCAAATGCTCATCAGTAAAACGGATACATTTTAGGGCAGTGCAGCTACTCCGTACGATACTGCAATGGTGGACACCTGTCCTCATGCATTTGCCCAAACCCATGGAACATGCAACAGTGAGAGGGACCACGATGTAAACTACGGACTCTGGGCGACGGTGCATCCGTGCAGGTTCGCTGCCAGTAACACGTGGCCCACTCTGGTGGGGGTGCGGATGACGGGGGAGGCTGTGTGTGGGTGGGGACAGGGGACACGTGAGAACTCTCTGTACCTGCCTCTCAATTTGGCTCTTAAAAACTAGTCTTCAAACAAAACAAGACAAACCATCAGCGAAGGAGGAGGGAAAGGGACCCCTGAGGAGGATATGGGTCAGAGGGGGCAGTGGCTGTGGAAGCAAACCCAGAAACTGAGCCAGGGCCTCACCTCTGGTCCTCAGTGGGGATCGACGGGGCCACGGCCTTACCTGTAATGTTTGTAAGTTTTATAAACGGGGAGAGAAAAAATACCTGAGTTGTGTAACTAACACCAGAAAACCAAAACCCCTCACGGAGGGCGTGCCCCACCTTCAGAGAGACCTACTGTTTAATTTAGTTCAGGGGTCAGCACGCTGCCCCCATAAAGGGCCAGAGAGCCAATAATCTGCAGGCTTGAGGGCCATTTGGTCTCTGACACAACTACTCTCTCTGCCACCGGGGGTGACGCAGCCACAGAGAGCATGAAAATGACAACTGGGTGTGACGCCCTCCACCTAGGGTCTCTGTAGAGGTGGAGGCGGGTACCTCGCCCTCCCTGCCCCGTAACCAGGCTGAGGGCGTCCTCTATCCCCACTCACACTTTCCTACTCCAATGCTCTGGGCTGGCTGGGGTTTTGTTTTTGGAGGGCTTCTTCCCTAGGAAGCCTGGTAAACAGGAAGTAGCCCTGTTGTCCAGGGCAAGTGACAGGGCAGGAGGCTCACTGCTTTTGGAAAAGTACTACTGACAACCAGGAGTTAATCAGGCAGTAACCCCACACGTGGGCGAGGAGAACAAGGTGCAAGCATGAGAGAGGAACTTGGCAGGCAAGCTGCCCTCAGCCTTCCCTCCAGGTCATGGTCATGGTCACTGCGAGAGGAAATGAGAAGGAGAGGAGGCCAGGGACGGACAGATGCTGTCCACAAAGCGGACACAACAGGGACACAACAGGTGCACCGGGGACAGGAGATGTAAGCCCTGTAATTAAGGCCTCCAGACACCTGTCGTGAGCTTGCCCATTCACACCCCTAGCAGGTGGTTAGCACCTCTGAGAAAGGGAAAAGGGAAAAAAAGGAGGCTCAGATGAAAAGCTCTGCCTCTGCAGCCTGCAGCCACTGGCTGTGCCCCCCTGACCCGCCAGCAGCCCCCACCTGACACCCCTGATGCTTAGGGACAGTCCTGGGGGTGGGAGATCTCCTGCTGCGCTGCTGCAGAGCTGTGTGACCCTGGGCAAACTCCTTAGCCTCTCTGTACCTCACGCGCCTCGTCTTTATCAGGATTCCATGGAGTCAGGTTCTGTACAGCGGGTCCCTGTGCTCAGCAAATATTTACTGAGCACTGCTCTGTATCAGGGACCTGTGGACGCAGCAGCGGAGTGTCTGAGATTCTAGCCTGGAGTGTGTCGGGGGGAGGGGTGATGTGCTAAACAACCACATGGACAGCCCTCCAAGGGCAGCCACGAGGTGGGCTGGGTGGACCACAATGGGGGCTGCAGAACAAGACAGGCCAAGCTACCCTGGCTGGGGTCAGGACTGAGGCAGTGGGAGGGGTGAGTTACCTTAAACAGCAGTAACTCAGCGCCCTGAAAGTATCTGCCTGCCCAGAGGAAGTGCAGTATGAACAGCTCTGCTCTCTGGGCGCCTGTCCTGAGCTGGGCGTCACGCTGGGCGTCTCACATACACGGACTCATCGACACTACCCAGCTTTCCACCAGGTCCTTGTTATTCCCATTTTACAGATGTGGAACACTGAGGCTCAGAGCTGGGAAGTGGCACAGCCCAGGAAAAGGGGGAACTGTCCTGACCCCACGCAGTCTATCACCAGGGGTGACCCCACCAGCACCCCACCTCGCCCGGAACTGAGAACTGCCGGGGCATTCTCACGTCGTCCTCGCAGGTCAGGTCTGTCTGAGCCCTGCTCCTCAGCCACGACCCACGGAGGTAATTTGTGATGACAAGGACAACAACAGACCAGCCTTCTTGAAATGCCCCTCCTGTCAGTCTGCCCACCTCTCCTCTCACTGGGCCTTCCACCGTCAGGGAGGGGAGGGCGGCGGGCACAGTTTTCGATCCCCTCCCGCAGATGAGGAAACAGGGGCCGGCTGAGTACCAACTACGCTCTGACTCCAAACCTCCTGGTCTTTCCGTTGTTCTGCAGAGCCCAGCAGAACATGAACAGTTAGGGCCTCCTGTTCAAAAATTAAGGACTTGAAGACGGTGAGCACAGAGCATTCATTACCTAACTAAGGGTGGGCCGCGTGTGACTCCCCAGGCCTGCGCTCACGGCCCGCCCTGCTGGCGGAACCCCTGCCTTTACTGCCTTCCGGAAAGCTCGGTGAGAGCCGTCTGGCTCCTGGAGTGGACTCCGGCGCGGGAGGGCTGGGAGGCAGGGACACACTCGGGGAAGGAAAAATACACGCACAAACAAATGCCGCAGAGAACCTTCATTTGGCACTGCCGGTGAAGTACGGGCTCTGCCGAGAGCCAGACCCGCCCTGAGCTCGAAGCCGGTGGAGTCACTGGTTCTGCGCTGTTGAATGACCGTGGCAAGCACTGGTTAGCGCCTACTCTATGCCAGGCACTGCGGTGAGGGCCTCACGTGCATATTCTCATTCAATCCTTTCAACAGCCCTTGAAGTGGCCACATGGCGAGGGAGCCGGGTGCCAGCCCGAGCCGGCTGATGACCCAGTGGAAGCAGGCTCCGGAGCTGGTGTGTTCACTGGGAAGTGGAGACAGCAATGACCCCCCCACAGGGCTCTGCTGGTGAATGACATCTAATGACAAGAAGCACTTCAGCTCGCAGTGCCGGGCACAGGGCTGGGCTCGAAAACCGTGCTTAATGTTAGTAACAGACTCTACCCTTTGTTACAGTTCCCTCGTCGTAATCCACAGCACAGTCGTTAGTGTTTTATGCCAGAGGAAACTGAGGCCCAGAAAGGGGGTGGCAGAGAGAGAGGACTGCTGTCTCCTAACCCACCGCTGGGCCTGCGCTCCGACTTTTCTGAAGGGTCAGCCTCGCGTCGTCCCCGAGGATCCTGCAGGGCTGTGCTGGCTGCCTCCAGGCAGACGCGGCCCCAGCTCGCGCGGCCCCACGGGCTATCTTTGGAGACCCGAGGTGCTCTCCCACAGCCCTGTGTGTGTGTCGCATACACACCCTGGGCGTGGCACTGCTGGACTGTCACTGCCATTCTCCTGCCTGCTCCTCCAGGGACAGTGAACTCCCCATGCGAGGAGCCCATGCCACTCCTGAAACGGCTGCACGCTCGGGACCCAGCAGAGCCTGTTACAGGGCACACGCGTGGGGCCCGCTGAGGGACGTGGGAACCGACGGCGCCCTCTAGGCCTGGGGGCGAGGACTGACACTGACATTCAGATCCTGGCTCAATGGCGTGGTCCAGGCAGGATGCTTCACACCTCCAGGCCTCCAGTTTCCTTCCGGTGCAGAAGGAACAAGGGCATCCCCCCACCCCTCCTTTGCAGGTTGCCCAGCACAGGGCCCAGAGCAGCAGGAGCTCTGCCAATGGAGCCGTCATTTTGATCACACCTGGTAGGACAAGTCTGCAAAATCTGCCTGGGAAAATGGACCAGACGGGTTCTCCCAAACCCTGAAACCTCCCCCTGGTTCTGACCTTTGCTGGACACTGGCTTTGTCGGAAGTCTGGCCTGCGGTTTCTTCGACAGGCTCATCTCCCTGAGAAGGCTCACAGCGACCCCTGCTGGCTGCCTCTCGGAACTGCCCCAGACCGTGTGCACAACAAAGCAAGGTGAGCCCTCCAGGAAGCCTTCAGTCTCCAGGGGTTGATAAAAACTCCCAGAGGAACAGTGGCAGGGAGAGGAAACACCGTGTGTAATTCAGCTCTGTGGACACTAATTCTTTGTCTTCTCCAAAAAAGTATAAAACACGAGATCGAACAAAATGCTTTCCCTTTCCACCGTGGTCTCTGTTCCCTCGGGAAGTGGTATCCTAAACAGACCCCAGAACCAAGTGAAACTGCCATCCCGACAGGATTCCCTTTCCTGATCAGCACATGCTGTCCACAGCACTCCCATCTCCGCCCCGCAACTCTCAAGTCGCGCTGTTCTTAAAGAGCAGGCACGTGTTAGAACAAGCAGACGCCCCAGGCTACGATCTGAGCTTACTGTAACTATGACCTTGCTCACTCCTTTTGCTTGACTCTGGGCAGCAGGAAAACATCCCCCCGGAATGTCCCCACGCAGGGGACCCTGGTTCACAGCTAAGACCCTGCTAGTCAGAACCCCTCGGGGCCGGCATCTTTGCCTCGACCCCCGCCCCCCGCTAACCACATCCGTTAAGGAGCCACACACCCGTGTGTGATTCAGAACGCACGGGAGGATGGGGGTTTCGGAAGCAAACCCCCTAAATGACCCCCTTCTTTAAACCACGGACTGAGAGCGCAGAGGCGGCTCTCGCAGACAGACACGCCTCTCCTGTCTCTGAAACACAGAACTTATCTTCTGTACCCACAGTTGACCTTGCAAGATGCTAACTGGCAATTTTCATACAGATTTGCTCTTCACGCCAGAACCAGACAAACACAGGTTGCATGAACGGGGCCTAGTATGCAGAATCCTTCATGTTCACCCACGTGGGTTTCCAGAACTCTCTTAGATCCCAGCCAAGCCCAATCGAGCTGCTTGGTTGGGGCTGATGTCATCTACCATTCCGTTCTAAGGGCTAGACAGCCTCTCCCGGTGCCACCCGGCGCAGGCCTGGGAAGTGCCTCAGCTTCGAACATCCCCCTTACGCCCCTCATGCGGGCATTACACCCGGGGCGTGGTGCTGGGTGTCGCCTGGCTGCTCTGAAGAACCGGACGGCCTGATGCACCAGCACACGGCTGGCAGCCCAGCGGCCCCTGGTCCACAGACAGACTCTGTCCTGCACAGTGTCTGAGTTCAGACAGAGAGTGAGCTGCCAACACACTCCCCGAGAGTTAGGTTGCCAGTTTCTCTTTCAAACGCTGGAAGAACTGGTCCAATCGAACCTGCACTTCTGCATGGAGTCCCCGTGTCAGTCCCCACCCAGCCCGCCCCTGCAGGCCCCTTACCCGCCTGGTTCCGGAGACCTCCGAGTTTTGACCCCATGCTAGCAGCTGCTGGACTGCATTCCATGTGGGTGATTCACCCTCACCTCAAAAGGGGCTCTCCACAGAGCGCCACACAGACTGGTGGTCCCCACCCTGGCTGGACATTTAAAATCCCAACACCTGGGCCGTACCCCTGACCAGGGGAACCCAACTCTGGGGGCTGGGCCTGAGCATAGGCATGTTTTTAAGTTACCCAGTGATTCAAATGTGCTGCCAAGGTGAAGAACCACTGGCTTAGACCAAAGCAACAGCAACTTCAGAAGATCAAGGGCAGAGCTGATGGAGATGGAGAAGACCACCCTTTCCCGGGCCACCTCTGGAGAGCCGTGGCTGAGATGCAGGGAGAGAACCACAGGCAGCCACAGATGACCTGGGAAAGACTATGGCGCTGGCCTTCAGCAAAGCTGCCATGGCCCCAACGGCGGCCTTCCCCAAGGCTCTGGCGGGCTCCCCACGCACACGCTGTCCCCTGGACCAAATCAGCGCGCCTCACCTGAAGAGCTCGCGGATCTCCCGGCTGTCAGCCTGGAAGGGGATGTTCCGCACCAGAATCTTGGAGGTGGTCTGCTTTCTGGGGACTTGTTTCTTCCGAGCAGAGGTCAGGGCTGGCCTACAGGGCGGGGAAAGGGGTTGGGTCATTTGGGTGTCAGCAGCGGCTGCCCCTTCCTAGAACCGGTGCTCATCCGCTGCTCAGGCGCGGGAGTGAGGGGTGCGGGCGGGGCTGAGTTCACAGGGGAGGGACAGTGCCCCCGGGGGAGATGGACCATGGCCTCTCCATGGACACATTCCACTCCTGGTGTCCCCTGTCCTTCACCTAAGGGACACAGGAACTACTGGGGACCCAGATGAGGGTGGGGCCTATTTCCCTCCACACACAGTCTCCTCTGCGGTTTTCCAGACACAGGAAGACCCTGGCTTGGTCGAGAGCATGCGTCCTCCCTCACCTGAGGGGTACCACCCAGTTTCTCACCGTGGAGATGGGCCAGGGATGACAGGAGAAACTCGCAGCCTGAGGCCTGAGGCCACCCCCAATGAGTCCTACCTCTCCTCCCCTACTGCACCCAGGGGAGACCTCCTGTTCCACGGAAGTGGGGCGGGATCACGGCCCAGCTGCGAGCTAACAACCTGGGAGCCAGCGCCAACTCAGCCCCCTGGGATCTGTGCGGTCGGGGCACGTTACTTGGCCTCTGGCCTCAGATTCTGAAACCACAGATGGGGCCCAACGTTAGCGCCAGGCTCATCACGTCATCCAAGGGCCTGACGAGAGGGGATGTGTGGAGCGCTGCACAGTGCCCACTGGGCAGGACACATTCCACAAAGGCAGCTGTTCTCACAGGGCCCGCTGCCACGCCGCGTCCTCAGAGGCCTCCCTTGCTCTCTCCACCGCACCAGTGACCCTGGCTGTATTTCTCTTCCCGGCGGCACACATCACCACCGCACGCCCCATGACACTGGGTGACGTTGCTAGTCTCCACCTGTGCCTAGGGCTGTGCTGGGCAACAGTGCTTGCCAGTCCCACACGGGCAGCGAAACCCAAGTGCAAATGAAACAAATTCAAAGTTCAGTTCCTCATTCGCTGGGGCAGCTGGTCTCCAGGACGGTCCCCGTGGTCCCGCCCTTCGTGTTGGGGCTCGTGGGCAGCATGTGGGACACACTGCATCAGAACAGGGCCGTGCGACCCGCAGAAGACGGCACGGCGATGGTGTGTGCCCTCTGAGACTAGCCGTGAAGGGCGATGCCGTCTCCTCCCGCTCCCTCCTGGACAGCTGGCTCCCTCGCCTGCTCTGGGAGAATGGGCTGTCCTGCTCTAGGGACATGTGCGTCCTACGGAGAGGCACAGGAGCTGAGGCCTCCTGCCTGCAGCCACACGAGGGCGCCGCCGGGGAAGTGGGCCACCAACCACACCCAGGCCCTCAGATGAGACTGCAGCCCCGGCCAACGTCCTGCATGCAGCCCGGGGAGCCACCCTGAGACAGAACTGCCGGCCACGCTGCTCCCGAACTCCTGACTCACTGCAACTCCAAGATGGCAAACGCCTGCTGCCTCAGGCTGTAACATTTGGGGGCACTTTGTTAGGGAGCACAGACAGTCAACACAGTGACACTCTCCGCATTCCAAGTGCTCACGTGCCACCTGTGGCGGGACAGGACAGGACATTCCCATCGCTGCGGAGGTCCTTACCGAATACACTCCCTAGAGGTACACTCCACAAGGAAAGCCCGTCCCCAGAGCCTGGGGAGGGTGTCTGGCGCACAGCTGGCTTTCTAGGATTTGGGCTATAAAAGAACAGTGCCCGAGCGCTGGCTAGGAACGGAGGGCGTGCACGGTGCCTTCGGCCCGGCTCCCTGGAAATGGGGGACAGAAAAGAAAGATCGCCACCACTGGCCAAGTGCTCGGGGCCTGGCACGTGCCCGAGGCTTGACACCAACCTCTGGCCGCCACATTTTAATTTCCAGGCACGGTCACCCACCCAAGGTCACACAGCTCCTGGACCAGAACCCAAAGCCACGGGGTTCCAAGCCTGGGCTCCCATGCTTACAGCACCGCTTGGGCACCCCCGTTTGATTTCTAGGGCACCTGGGCGGACCATGCCAGAGGGGGCCGAGGCTGGGTTCTCAAGCAGCGCTGAAAGCACAGAAGGAAGAAATAGGTCAGCTCACTGGCAGCTCATCTGCTTGAGGACCACACAAGTGACCAAGTGGCAGAAAAGTACCCCATCAATATCTTAAACTGGCCGCGGGACGGTCAGAGCTGGCCGTTTTACCAGCAGCAGCAAGCGGATGATAATGGTAATAGCAGCTCACACTGGGCACGCGCTCTGTGCTGGGCGCCGTTCGAAGCACCTCACGTATATTAGCTCATTGAGACGTACACACAGGCGGAGACGCTGGGGAAAAACTAAAACTCTGAAAAAAAGCTCCCTACTCCGGGACGCTGGGCCTTGCCGGCCTGTTGCCAGTTGCCATCTTTAACACCTGCTGAATCTCTTTCAAATGAGCGGGGGGCGGCTCCGGGGACCGCTGCCCGGCACCATGGAAGGGGGCCCCATGAAGCCGAATGCCTGGGTTCTCTAGCTCCTCCTGGCTCGGCCACAGCGCCGGCACGCTGCGAGTCTTCCTCGGCTTATGTACATGGCCCAGATGAGGGGACCTGCTTGTTTCTCCTGCCTGCGTCCCTTTTACTGTAACATCCGTGTGCCACACATTTATCAAAGCGCTGGCCCGGTCCCAGCACGTCAGGGGAACGGTGTTGGGCTGGCAAGTGTGACGCCACCTCACTTAGGAAGAGGGGTCAGGCGAGAGGATGGTAGCGGGCCGTGAGACGCCCCTCAGGCGGCAGCACCAGAGTGGAGAGGACCAGCTCGAACCCAGGCAAAGAGAGGGCACCAAAGACTCACTTAGTGGCTCGTTCCGAGATCCGCACTTCCAGCTTGTGGCTGTCCACGACGTGGCCCTGAAAGACAAGACACAGCCTGTCCTTCTGTTCTCCTTGAGATCCTCGCCCGCACCCCCGCCCTTCCCCAGCGCTGGCATCAGCTGAGTGAGGGGACAGGTGACTTCTGAGGGGGACTGCCTGTCCCCAGGAGGAGGGGTTAGCTGCAATCCAGGACAGAATGGCTTTTCCTGGAAATGGCTCATGTGGAGCCCAGGCATCAGCTGGTGGTCACGGAGACCCAGCCTTCCAGTGTCCTCTTGAGCCACGAGTGGGCCTTGACCTTTATGCCACTTGAGGGGCACAGAATTTTCCACTGTTTATCAGCGTTTTCAGGCCAGGCACGCCCCTTCGGTCTGGCTTGCAGATAGTCCAGTGTAGTCTGTATGCTCTTAAAAATAAATTCTCAATCACAGTGGAGCTGCACCTAAGCTAGGCTCTAATGTCAGTCCCTTAAGGCAAAACTGGCGTACTACCAAAATTACCCTCAAAAATCCCTTAAATCACCTACGACATACAGCACGCGCCGTCTGGGGAAACGGTTCTTCATGGTGATGTGCGCGTGTGGACGCACACAGTGAGGAGCCAGGCCAGCGCTGTGCAGAGCAGAACCCTGTGGAACCCTGACTCGCGTGGAGAGAGATGGGCCGTGGAGCGCGTGGAGCCAAAAGCCAGGCGAGTGAGTCCATCTCACGGCCAAGTGGGGCTTCCAGCGGCTCTCGGGAAACCGCGGCGCACAAGAACACCAGCAAGGGCCTGGTGTCTGTGAGGCCCGCCTTCCCATGAGGCACTCGCTGGCCGAGGCCGAGCCGTGGCTGCCCCTTCAGACAGGGCAGGAGTGCCAGGCTTCGCGCTGGGTAGGCCTGCGCTTGCTTACACTGTCCGCCTGGCACCATGGGCCCCGAGCCTGGGAGCCTGGGCGCAGAGCGAGAGCTTCTCGAACTAAAGGCAGAGCACAGGCCACCTCGTCCCCATCGTACTATGAGAACCCAAGCCAGCAGCCCTTGGTGGAGCTGCCTTGAGTCAAGGAGAAAGTCAAAATTCTGCTGAAACTACTGTATTGGCCAAGTGCCTGGTTACAGTGTCGATAACGCCCAAGGCCTTAGTGCAGCCCAACCACACTGGGCGCGGCGCACCGCTCAGAGAGGGAAGGAGAGCTGGGGGTGGAGCGCAGCCTGCCCTGCGTGGCTTTTAAGCTTGGCCCTACTCCTGCTGTCTGACCGCCACACTGCCTGGTGCCTGGCCTCCTGCTGGCAGGCCCGTGTCCCCTGTGCACGCACACAGGCACGTAGTGCTCTGAATGTGACGTAAAAGGGTCCCTGGGCCTGCCGAAGCCCTCCCATGGACTCAGGGTTCAGAAGCCTGTTCTAGCGACACCATCATGAGCACCCAGCCTGACCTGTGTCACCTTTCCTGCAGAACAGGGACAGGCCAGCAACAGCAGGGAGCAAGGGGGTCTACAGAAAGAAGAGGTGCCTGAGAAGGCACGGATCCTTGTCCCTTGCCACGGACGGGCCTGGGGATGTGGGGCCCCAGGGGACGGGTGCTGAGGACAGTTTCAAGCTGAGGCCCGGCTCCCTTGGGGTGCAAACTCCAGGTCATCCTGCTCCCTGCAGCCTCCCTCCTGCTATGGAGGGCCCCGATGTGCCCACACGCTGGGCCGAGCAGGAGGGCACTGCTCCTTTCTGTCTGCACAGGACTGCGCATCCACATCTAAGCCCCTCTGAGCCCTGCCCCTCTTCCCGCTGGCACGGCCTCCACCCTGGCCCAGGCCGTCATCCCCTCCTGCCTGGGTGACTCGATGGTCTCCCTCCTTCCTCCTGCGGTCCACTCTCCACACAGCAGCTGGAGACTGTCCTGAGGCAGAAATCAGGTATGGCCCCAATGTGCTGTAAGCCTTCGAGGACACCTCACTGCCTTTACGCCAAATTCGAGTCTTTCGAAGGCCTCCCAGACCTGGCCCCCACACCTGCCTCCCGCCCTGTCCCTGCCTGCACTGGCCTCTTTCTGCTCCTCAGACACAGCAGCTCGCTCCTGCCTTGGCACCCCTGCCTCACGCCCTTTGCACGTGCTGTCCCTACTTCCTGGATGGCTCTCCCCCCAGGCCTCTGTGTCGCTGACTCCATCTGGGTAAGCAGGTGTCAGCTGAACTGCCACTCCTCAGAGAACTCAAACAACCTAAAGCCGTCTGCCCCCACCGCGGGCCTGGCTTGTTTCTGTGTGAGCACCTCCATGGCCCTGCGTGTTTAACTGCAGGCCCTCCCCACCGGCACGCCCAGGGCCAGCACCGTGCCCGGCACGCGCCAGCCCCCGGACGAAGAGGTGCGGCTGAAATGAATGCAGCACAGTGACTATGGGGTGCTGCGGAAGCTTCTTTATTTTCCTTGGGCCCCAGTCCCCTAGAGCACTGGAGACAGTGTGGCCTTACCGGTGTTCCCACTCCATATCAGAGGGTTGACGGAACCCACTGCCCGCCAAGGGACGGCGGGGACCCCGCCTGAGAAGCCCCTTTACCTGGAGCTGTTTGAGCGCTTTCTGGGCCTGCTCGGGCTTCCTGTATTCCACGAAGCCAAACCCCATGGACAGCAGTGCTCCTGGAGGAGAGAGAGGTGGGGAGGAAAACGAAGAGTGAGCACAAGGCCAAGTGCAAGGGCTCCGATGTGCCCCTGGCCCTCAGCTTCATATCCTCGTTCCTTCGGACTGCTCTTCATTCCCCCAAATATTTCAGCTCCCGGCTTGCCATTTATTACCAGTCATTACGAAGAACCAGCCAATGAGGTTATATAGCCACCACCTGAGGCCGGCTGACTATTAATTAACAGATGATTGACATGATAATTAACTTCATAATAGAATTCCGCCTTCGGGAGGGAGAGGGAACTAACAGGGATGACCATCGCCATGACAAGTGGCAGAACCTCCGCCTCGGCAGTGCCCTGCTGCCTCCCATACACAGCACGTAAGGTGAATATGCGTGAAAGGCACACACAGGTACAAGTACTTCTGGCCGCCCGCGCGCATTTGGCTTGTGGACACAAAGTGGGGAGGGGGAAGGGGAGGGGAAGAGGGAGGACATTGTTTGCACCGATCTGGTTCCCTAGTTTTAGGTAGTGAGGAACAAGAGTTCAGAGAGCACAGGTATCTCAAAAATGCATCAGCAACTTTGGCTTCCCAACTTCAGATACGTGTAATTAGGGGCAGGGAAGTGTTTACAGGACTCACACACAAATAAGATCTCTGATGGCCTCTTGCCCTTCTGACACAAACGGGGATGCCTGCCTCCCCCGGCATCTCACACCCACTTACTAACTTTATCCTCTGTTCTTTCCCAAAGCTGAACTCGAGGACTGGCGCAAGTCTGATGGGTCCAAGCGAGGCTCCAGCTTTGCCCCCTGGGCCTCGCTCGGGGTCTGCACCTCTGTCTCCTGCCTTGTCTGTGAACACTGTGCCCCCATGAGGATCTGTCTGTGTGCATGCCCACGGAGAGAGCCAGAAGGGAGAACCCCCAGGAGCGGCCCAAACACAGCTCTGGGCGGGGAGCCGAGGCTCAGGACAGCTGCTGGCTGACCAGCAGCACCACCCTGTGGCGACTTCAAATATTTGTTCTTCAGTGGAAGTTTGAAAGACGCTCCTTGGGAGATCCAAGTTGGTGTGGGTCGGTGGAGTCTAAGCAAGCGTGACATTTAAGTGCATTAGGAAGTACACTAGTCAAGTTCATTGCCGCATCACTGACACTGGGCACTCTCTTCCCTTCTCCTGCCCTGGGAGGCCGACCCCTCCCGAAAGCTCTCTCTGGGCTCCCTGGCCTGGCCTCCCGAGGGCTGAGGCACGGGCAGCCCGGATCTGAGATAGGTGGGTGGAGGGGAGAGACTGGGACCCTGGCTCCTTCCAGAGGCCCCACCGTGTCCCCACTTTGGTGCGGTTCTGGCAGTGCTGGTGTCCAACTCACACCCTTAGCTCCTGCTGGGGGCCCCCCTGTGGCTCTGGTCACCCCATTCCCCTCCCCATTGCCCTCTGGGCTTACAGAAAAGGGCGTTCTCTCCCGTGACCCTCTCCCGGACAGCCCTGTGAGTCCCCTTGGCGCGGTGTCCCCCCCCCCTGCCCTAGTCCCTTTGGCAGGGCCGGCTGAGTGCGCTTTGGGTGCGGCTGTGGCCTGCACAGATCCAGCCCCACCCACAGCGACCCAGCTCCTTGTGGACCCGCTCCATCCCGGCTGCACTGTCACAGAGAATACCTGCTTTATTCTTCTTCCTGGAGATGGAGCAGCTCTTCACTGCACCCACTTTGGAGAACACCTGGAACAGAATGTCAACATGGTTGTCAGCGGTTCCTGGCTGATGCTGCAGCCGCCACAGGCGTGACTTTGAAGACAGGGCTGTGTCCGCCACTGCAGACTCCAATGGGCTGTTTTCTAAGCACGGGACGCTACCACTGACTGCGACCTTCGCAGGACACGCACTCCCAAGACATCCCGATGTGTCCCCCACGTGCGTGGGTGCGCGCCCTGCCCCCAGGCTGGTCTGGCGGCTGTGCAAGTCCCTGGGTGAGGTGTCTGCCGGGCAGCCCGGCAGAGGTCAGCAGGTCGGGCTGGTGTTAAAACTACACGGGAGCACGAGGCACATCCATAGGCAGGACAAAGTGCGGTGGCTGCAGGAGCCAGCCGGGTTTCCCATCCCCGCCCCCGCCGCCCCGAGCGGGCACTCACCCCCTTCAGGGTCTCCTCGGTGGTGTCGAAGTTGAGATTCTTAATAAACAGAGTGCACCCGGGAAGGCTCTCCTCCTCCTCCTCCTCCTCTTCTTCCATCTTTGATGAAGAGTCGTCTGCTTCTCCTTCTGTTGCCTTTGCAGCTTCTGCAGTCTCGCTAGTCTCGCTGTCGGGCACTGGGTCCCCACCAAAAAAAAAAACCCCAAAACCCCAAAATCCATTAAATGATGTCTACTCTGCCTAAGTCACAGAACCGGCGAGATCAAGGGTTTTCTGCTGTGTGGGACGCGACAGGAAGGGACACTAACTCACAGTGTGGGCTGGGTTTTAGCAACTCTGGAAAGTGAGGGATAGAGAGAGACAGAGAGAGGAGGGAAGAGAGAGAGATTGCTCTGCCTCATTCCTTCCTGTTTCGAAGAGAAGGAATCTGAAATGTAGGCCAAAGGCTATGACCCTCAAATTGGGCTAACCCACACTAATTCGAACTTCCAAACACACTGCTGTGTGAATGAGTTTATAGAGCCCCAAAACTCAGCAAGCTTATTTTTTCTCAAAAAAACCCCACAAACAAAACTTAGTGAACTTTCGAAAAAAATGCAACTTTAAAACATTTACAGAATGGGAGCAAAATGTAGAACATTCTCAACAACCCTTGAGACGAAGGAGCACTACATTCAGTTACTGTTTCCGACGTGCACGGCTTCGGAGCGGTTTTGCCTGCCTGTGACAGGTCGGATTCAGTTGCGCAGAATGGTCTCGCTCGGGGGAAACACCCCCTGCTCGTGAACAGGAGAGCAGGAAGGTCACAGTAGTGCCACCACAGGCTGGAATGACACGTAGTCACTAAACATGATGCTTCTGAAGTGTTTTCAACAACATGGACAAGTTCACAGGCAGTCTGAATTGCTAAACAGAGAACCACGCTCGTAATAAGTAATTAGGAGAAAAAGTTACAATGTGCAACAGTGCACAATGTAACCACTCTCCCACTCTGTCCTGCGCTGCTTGCGCACTTCCTCAGCAGGCCTGGAGGGAAGCAGGACAGTTCTTCTTTAAGAAAGAAAAATAACAGATGTTGCGGTTGGTTCTATATTTGAGGACCCTCATTCATATTTTAAGCTGCTCAAACAAGCGTTCCCACTCTCCCTTAAGAAACTGTTTCAGCCCTGGCTGGTGTGGCTCAGTGGATTGAGCGCGGGCTGGGAACCAGAGGGTCCCAGTTTGATTCCCAGTCAGGGCACATGCCTGGGTTGCGGGCCTGGTCCCCAGTGAGGGCCACGTGAGAGGCAACCATACATTGCTGTTTCTCTCCCTCTCTGTCTCCCTTCCTTCCCCTCTCTCTAAAATAAATAAATAAAATCTTTAAAAAAAAAAAAAAAAAAGAAACTGTTTCACATGTCTACACCCTGCGTCTACACCCTGCCCTCCACTGCAGACGCGGTCTGCACGCGGACACGTCGCCCTTCTACTCACTCGCTAACTCTGCACATTGGGCTCGTTTCATTCATGCACGAGATTTTGGGGGATGGTAACTTCCATTCCATGATATGTACTTTGCATTGGTAATATAGGTGAAATTAGGTAAAAATGAGCAAGTCTGTTTTGTTCTTGTAACGAAACGGCTTCTGTTTTGAAACACATGCACACACGGAGAAGACAGGAAGGCCGGGCATGCTGCACTCCTGGTCGTTTCTAGAGAAGGGGGCTACAGAGGGCTGTGCTTTCATCCTGTCCCCCCACCCCAGCAACCACTCCCGACTCTGAAGGAACGCAGGCTGTTGTTTCAGAAACAGGGTAAAGCCCATGTGAAGCTGGCTGGTCGTTAGCAGGGCGGGCATGCAGCTACCGCTTGGAGCCTCAAGACCTGGTGCTCAGGGTGTGAATTTCACCGGAGGGCCCCCCCGTCCCACCGAGGGGCTGATCAACCTCCCCAGTTTTCCCCAAGTCACATGACTGGGGCCAGGGGCAGATCCCCCCTCCACATCCAAACTTCTGAAGCTCCTCCCACGTCCTCCAGGAAATCAAACCCCTTCTCAAAGCAAAAGGCAGTCAGCAGGCTGTGCCCGCACACCCCTTACCCCGCTGGATCAACTCTGCGTGCCAGCCCACCGCTGATGGGGATGGACAGCCCTGGTCTCTCTCTCACACCTGCACTCAAATGGCTCAACCTTCTGGGAGTCCCAAGGGTGCTGCATGGGGTCCAAACCTGTCCCCACACTTGTGCCCAGCACCAAAGCCTCTCCGTCCCCCACCCCCGCCCTTTCCGATGTAAGCCTACTGCTTGTGAGTGCCAGTGCAGTGCCAACAGCTTTGTCATCAAAAAGCTCTTTTAGCCCCAGTGGAACCGGCCATGGTGATGGTAGTTTCTGTGGAACATCAGGGGCAGAGGCACCCTCCACCCCTCACGCTTTCCCCTCAGCTGTGCAGCCCGAACCCAGACTCTGTCTAGGACAAAAAAGGGGGATCCACACAAAGGCTCCTTTCCAGCACAATTCACCCGACAAGGGACTCCATGGTGTGACCGTCTGCGCTCAAAACCCAACTTTCAAAGTGAAGCAGGGAGCCAGCAGTTACTAATTACTAATGACAGGGAAGCAAAGCCACCCAAAGCGGCTCGGACTTGAAGTTCGGAATGCGACCTTCAATTGAAACAACACCACGACCTTCGGCCACAACATTTCTCCCCCCTGGCTCGCCTGGCTTTGCCATCTTGGAGATGAAAGGAGAACGGAGGGAGCTGA
This sequence comes from Micronycteris hirsuta, assembly GCA_004026765.1. Classification (NCBI taxonomy): domain Eukaryota; kingdom Metazoa; phylum Chordata; class Mammalia; order Chiroptera; family Phyllostomidae; genus Micronycteris; species Micronycteris hirsuta. The sequence continues at coordinate 40,799 of PVJI01004188.1, read as the reverse complement.
TTAGACCCCCCTGTGCCAGGCATGTGGCTCAGCGCCTCCAGTTCGCTATCTCGTTAATGGCCACAGCAGCCCCATCACCAGTGGGCGGCCCAGGGGCACTTCTGGAGGCTGCCGTATCTGAACGCCTAAGTCTCAGGCGTCTTCAGGTTGGGGCAGAGGTTCATCAAAGACTAAAGATAATTTTTTCAAAGAAAAAGCAAAGAACAGCGGGGATGACGGTGACCAAGGAGGGGCTCATGGCGGTTCAAGGGGGTGGCCCCTTCTGGACACTGGCCAACTGTTGTCACGTGGGAAGGTCGACCCAGGGCGGTCAGATGTTCAGATGTTTCAAAAGAAGCTGAAAATCCAGCTTTTTATGGGAAAACCCACGGCTGAAGAACACTGGCGACTGACTCAAGGGCACGTTCGTGGCTTCTGAACCAGGCAGCGGTCGCCGCGCGGGGACGAGCAGCCAGCGAGGTCTCTGTGTTCTACCCCCGACTTCCAGCCGTAGCACGGACTCTGGGCAGAGACCGGTGACCCTTCCCTCAGCCGCTGCCAGAGGCCTGGCCTCCAGCCAGGTCCCAGCACGGCGTTCTCGGTGTGTGCCGACCAATAGGAAGACAGCTCAGGGGGACTCACCAGCTCTGACTGTGGCCCGTCCATGCCACCCTGCCTCCCCGCCCCAGCAGTGGCAGCTGGTCTGTTGCCAACCGCTTGTTTCAAAGGCCACAGACGGGGACCTGCCCAGGAAGGGAGGATGTGTGGGTTTAGGGACAGAGCTGAGCTGAGCTGACAGTCAGCGCTGGCACCTCAGAAACAGACGTAGCCCCTCCTTCCCTAGAGGAAGGCCGCCCTCAGCTCCAGCCCAGGAAGGAGGAGAGGGGACTGGGAGGGCCACCAGCACCTGTTCCCTGCCTGGCTCACCTGCTTCTCCCACTTCTAATGGATCAGCCACCCCCGGGACCCCAGCGTGTGGAAGGAACATCTGACTGAAACAGAAGGCCGCCGAGCTTGGCCTGGCCCCCACTGCAGCACAGGGGCATCCGTTCTCTCCCTGCACCTGCAATGCCCCGGGGTTGGAGAACCGACAGGACTGGGGCACCACGGTCCTGGGATCTGCTGAGAAAAGGGAGGCTGGAAAAACAGGTCCCTGGTCCAAGGCATTGCTGCCTCTAGTCTGGATGACCCAGCAGCCTCCTCACTTGCCCTTGGCCTGTGAGCTCTTCCCACCTTGTCCCCTCACCCAATCCGGCGGCACAGCCCTCTATTCTGCTGCTACGGCCCACCCTGCCACAGGGCCTTTGCACCTGCTGCCCCCGCCACCTCGCTGACCCATTTCCTCATCGCCCACCTTCCCAGGCCTGGCTTCTCATCAGGTTTCCTCGGGTCTCGTCAAGACATCCTTCCCTCAGAGCTCCCCTTGTCCACTCTAGCGCCAGGGGTTCCCAGGCCTGGCCACTTGCCATCACACTCCCCTGGGGTCCACTTTTCGGGTCCTTACCCTGATCTAAAACCACCTTGTCTGTGTCCCCCACCTAGACAGGGAGCTCACTAAGGCTGGGGCCAGGTCTGCCTCAGTCAGCACTGTATCCCCACCACCTGGCTCCAAAAACACATGGACTGAGGACTGTGTCCAGCACGCTCGTGTGCCTGGAACATGGCTGGTGCTCTGCAGATGGCATGCAGGTGACTGAGAGTCACGGCTAAGAGCACAGACCTGAGAGGGTAGCTTTGAGTCACACAGCCTGGTTCTCTCAGATGAGTGACCTTGTGTAAGTCACTCACTCTCTCTGTGCTTCCTTCTTTCCACCTAAAAAAAGAGGTGACAACAACGGTGTCCATTTGTAGGACAATTACAAGAATGAATAGTGCCTGGGTCACTCCAACTGCCCACGCTGCCTGGCCGGGCCTTGAGAAATCCAGGGGGAAACATCAGAATCCCGGGCCCTGTGGGTAGGATAGTCAGCCGAAGAGTCGGTGCAGAGAGCCCACAGTCCTCCTCCCCCTGCCCTGCAGGGTGGCCTGCCTGCTGCCAGCTTCTGAAAACAGCCAGCATCACAGTGGAGACCGGGGACCGAGCCCCTGCCAGCCACATCCCCAGGAAGAGCTTCTGCTCCCCAAGTGACCAGGCCCCTCTGTGGCCCACGCCTGCGTCCAGAGAGGTGTGGAGACAGCCAAGAAGCAAAGGTCATTATAAAAGCCCTTCTGCTCCTGGCCCCATGTGGGGAGACCACAGAAAGACTAGAAAGAAAAAACGAGGTATTATAAAACCCAAACAGATGTTTGCCAACGAAATCACCAGGAACCAGCAGAAAGGGGAGAAGAAAGAAAGGAAGCAGGGCTGGGCCTAGGGGTGGGGAGAGGTGGGCTGGAGGGGGCTGGGGGAGGCCGGGGAGAACGCGCTTCCACCCGCAGTTAGCACAATAAAATCCAGTCACGCATCGCCGCATGGGGCCTTATTATAATCAGGCGGCAGAATTTAGCGCGCTCCCCCTTCCCGGCTCCGGGCGGAAGGCTGACGGCACAGACTGTTATCGGCTGCAAGCAGCTTTTCAGGACCTGCCCCCACCACAGCCCTTTATCTGGAGGTGAGGGTCTCGGTGGTGGGGAGATAAAACACACCGCCCCTCCCTCAGGACTGGTACAGCTCTGCAGAGGGGCAGGGGGGAGGTGAACAAAACGCTCCATCCACGCCCCTCCTGCTTGCCTTCCTTTGCAGCCAGTGGAGAAAACCCAGGGCGAGGGGCGGGCGGAATGCTGTGCAGAGGCGATGGGGATCTGCGGAAGCTTCGAGAACAATGTGGAGGCCGGGCAAGGGGGAGGAGCGGGTGACAGGGAACAGTGCAGGGGACAGAGGGCACTGTGTACGTGATACGTGTTAGAAAAGGAACAAAAAGGGCAGAAAGAGTCCCCGCAAATGAGTTCCGGGGGAACTCACCTGACGACGACGTGGGACCAGGCAGGAAATCTGGACCTGTGCGTCCCTCCAACACCAACAGCTCCAGGGCTTCCCTGTGGGAGTCTGGACAGCAGCCCCGAGATGCAGGGCCTGCTGGGACCAGTCTCTCTGGGATGCTCTTGACACCTCAACCTGGGGACATGGAGCAGGCTGGGCAGCTAACTTCAGAGCAGGGAACACTATCACCGCACAGCCTGCAGTCTGTCCCCAGGACCACCATCTGTTACCACTATGACATCTCAGCTGTCCCCAAACAGCTCCACATGTCCCCCTGCCATGTGGGAGCTTGTGGGGAAGAGGAATGTGTCATGCCCTCATGGTGACACTGGCTTGGTGGATGGCAGGAAACAGGTGCTCGCGGCAGAGGTAAGGACCCCCCATTCTGGATGCAGAATCAGCGACAGGGCCAGAGACAGGGTGGTCACAGGCAGCCCCTCACTGGACAGAGGCCGGTGTGGGCACCATGCCCTCTGCACAGAGGCAGAAGCTAAGCCTCAGAGAAGGCGGCAGCTGGCCCAGCCACAGAGCTGAGAGAGGACGTCAGGCAGACAGTGACGCCCCCGGAGCTCTGAGCCACAGGTTCTGAGGAAGCCAAAAAGCGCAGCGCATGGTCCAGCAGGGAGGAAGTGCCGCTTCTGCCTGTGGGCTCACTCAGCTCACGCCTCCTGATCTCCCACTGCACGCTGGGCACTTTTCCAGGGCTGCGTACAGCGGTGAGCAAGCAGATGGGGCACTGGCCTTGTGGACTGGACGTGGTAGCAGGAGAGGCAGGCAGACAGACCCTGAGGAAATGAACCACCCAGGACGCATTTCTGGGAAGTGACAAGCATCTGAAACAGAGCTAAGGGCACAGTGACGGGGCGGGGCACTGGCTGGTACTCACTGTGACAATTATTGGCATTGATAGGGTTACCATCATGGGTCAGGCTCCGAGCCTGGTCTAACAACGGAGAACTAACCTTCCAACGTCACTAAGCTCCTACTATGTTCTAGAGGCCTGGCCCCCACCTTTCACAGGTGTAGGGAGAGGTGCAAAAACCCCTCTCCCTGCATTCGTCCACCCCCTCGACACACCGTTGGGCAGCTCCTCCGTGCCCGGGGCCGCATCTCACGGGGGTGACAGCCACCTCTGCCCTCACGGTTCCCCATCTGGCAGAGACGGCTGTTACGCAAAACAAGCAAATAAAATAAAGCGTGACCAAAGTGCTACAGAGGAACAGAGCAGAGGAAGGGAGGCAGCAGAAGCGGGCTGGTGAGCGTGGCTCCGCGGCACGTGGCCCGCAGGGGCCCATGTCCTCCTGAAGCAGGTAGGCACAGGCCTCCACTCCTGCCAGATCTCTGCGCTTTAAAAGAGCACTATGCTTTTGGTCAGGTTCAAGTCCAACAAGTGACGTGAACACTGAGGAAGCTGACGGTTTGGGGGTTGATGGTTACTTACAACAAACCACAGTGACATGAAAAGGATTCTTTTTGATGGAAGCAGGTATAGAAGGAGACCCTAATCCAACCTGTGGACAAAACCAACCCAGAAACAAGGGCTAGGGAGGGGTTCTGCAAGGTTTCCAGCAATAACCGGTCACTCCAATGACCAAGGTCACTGTCAGAGCCTCAGGGGCAAAGGCTGAAGCATCTTCCCCGAGCTGGGAACCAGATATGCAGAGAAGGGCTCCCCAAACCCTGGACAAGCCAGGCCAGGCCTGAAGGCTTTCCCGACGTGGGGCGAAAGGAGGTGCAGACAGTGGGGAGGTGTGTGGACAGTGAGTTCTACTCAGTTCGAGGACTGTTCTTTAATCTGGGAGTTTTACCCCCACACCTTTCTTTTTGCTGTTAAACGCCTTTTTAAAAATAAAAACAACAGAAATGGTAGATAGAATGCTTATTTTTAAGGAATTCTTACTTTAATAAACTGGTAACCCTAAAGGGATAGAGGGAAGGGGGAGGGATGTTAATGGTGGGCAAAATCTCAGCCCCCAGATAAAAGGACCATCATAGTTCTTTAAAAAACTTTTCTAAAGGTCTTGAATTCTAAGACGTAGTGGTGGTCCCCAGACCAAGTGGTTCTCCCCTGGGGGCTGGCCTACCCCCTGAGGGGTGTTTGGGAACGCAGGGGGTGGCTCAGGTTACCCCCATCTCCAGGGGCCCCCTGACACTTCGGTGGGGTCCAGGAAGGTGAAGTGTCTCAGTCTGTGGAATAGTCTCAATGAGAACAAAGTGTCCCCGGTGACCACAGCACCCACCCCCCTTCCCTTTCCTGCCTCTGAAGCCACTGGACGCCAGAGGGAGCTGGGCCACGTCAAGAATGCTCCAGAATAACCCTCGCCCAGGAGGCATGAGGTGGGGTGTGAAATAATGCCAAGTTTTCCCTTGCTGTGTTCTGAATCCCTAATATTAGATTCTAATTTTTCCCCCCCTTACTACCTTTAACCCACAAGCTAAAAAGCTGACTGCCTTATGCTGCGCCCGTCAATTTCATGCTGTTTTTTTAAGAACGTTTCACCTGCCTGCGAAATCCAGGAGTCTGGCACCCGCTGGTCTCCAGGATGAATGAAGCACTTCAAACCTAATAAATATTCAGTGCGGCCCCACCCCCGGTCCCTCCCCCACTGTCCCAGGACACCCTGATCCCAGACTGGGCTCTCACCGGTCTCTGGCTCCACTGTGTCCTTTTCCGCAGGTCCCACGGGTGCGTCTTGGGCTCCCTTCTTCTGCAGGGCTGGGCTGGAGAAGACGCCCACTGGAGCCCACTCCAGATACAGGGGGACATGGTGGAACTGCAGAGACAGGGCAGGGAGGACTCAGTGCCTGACACAGATGCAGAGCTGGAGGTTCAGAGAGTATGATCGACGAGCCAGCAGGGGGAGCACGGCCCAGAAGCCTCAGCGCTGCGGCTCGGGGCTCTGGAGAGGCCGAGCATCTGCTGTCACTGGGTACGTTTGTGTTCCCTGGTGGTTTCTCTAACCACAGCATGAATGAGGAGTAGGGTGGTGGGGGCAGAACCAGTGATGAAACGCAGCTCTCCTGCAGGAAGTGCAGAAGGGCTGCTAGAGACCATGCCCCCGCCCCCGCCCCTCAGGCCACGCAGTGTAAATGTGCGTGCACTGCTGTTCTTTCAAAGGATGAGACTGAGTAAAGCCTGCAAACCATTCAAGTGCCTGTAAGTAGAAGCCACCTGCAGTGGGTTAAAAGGTGGGCCCCAAGACATGTCCACGTCCTGACCCCCAGAACCTGTGAATGGGACCTTATTTGGGGGGGGCGGTGTTTGCAAATGTCATTAGGTGAAGGATCTTAAATGAGATCATCCCAGGTCATGTGGGTGGGCCCCAAGCCCAGAGACAGAAACGGAGAAAAGGCAAAGGCACATGAGACAGGCAGAGACAGCAGAGCTACAGCCACAGGCCGGGGACACCCAGTGCCACCCGGAGCTGGGGCCTCAGAGGCTCCCTGTCCACACTGTGACTTCACCCCTCCGGCCCCCAGAAGAGCGAGAGAAGGCATTTCTGTTGCTCCAAGCCACGAGTTTGTGGTAGCTTGTTACGGCGGCCACAGGACACTTAAGACACCAATGTGCTATGTGTGTACACGTTTGTTTTCTCTTTTTACCCAGAAACAGGAGACAGCCCACCTGCAGCACCGACCTGCTCACTATTGTAGGTACAAGATACCAAAAGTACCAAGAATGGTGGGTCCGCTCACGAGGCCACGGAAAGCCCAGGAAACCTGGACGCAGGCAGGGCACCGAGGCTGCTTCCTGGGACGGTTCGGAGGTTCCCCGCACACTCTCCCACCTGGGTGTTCCCAGTGGGGGAATAAACCCGCCATGAGGATGGAGACGATCATTTTCAGACCGAGCTCCCGAGGGCCAGGTCCTCACTGAGGCTGGAGCTACATTGGCTCGGTTCATGCCCTCCGGGAAGCAGGCTGGGGCATCCTTACCTTGGAATAGGCCAGGTGCCTGAAGGCCTTGCGCGCCTCCAGGGGCTCCAGGAACTCCACAATGGCGGTGATGCCACCCTCGGGCAGCAGCACGCGGCCCAGGCTGCCAAACCGGCCAAAGATCTCCTGCAGCTCGGCCGCTAAGGTGCCTGCCGGCAGGTTCTTCGCCAGAATCACGGTTTTGCTTCGCTCCGCAGCGGCCTGCAAGGGGGGAGAGGAACACCCTTGGAACAACAGGAGGGAGGGTCCCCGGCCCGACACCAGCACTGACCAGTGGCCAACTCCAGACCAGGTGCCCCTTTGGGGTGGCTGTCACCACACACTTCGAAAGAGGGCCCAGGAGATGCCACCAGCTCAGGCATGTGGCTCTACTGGTAAGAGGGGCCTCTGATGCAGATTTTGTCCCGCAAAATCCGTGGGGGACCGCAACTGAACGCATGAATGAATCTCACACAGTGACACGCTTGGAAAAGGAAGTCTGGTGCCACGGGTCTTTCTCTTCTTCTCTGGGAAAGGCCCCGGACGTAGCTCAGCCGGGCTTCTTATTAGAAGTTTTAGGATACATTTGCACTGGATTGGTTATTCATGAACTATACACAGAACAGGGATCTTCAACTAGGTTATAAAGATACATGGGAAGGGGATAGGTAAGCAGGAGGTTTACTCAGTAAGGTAAACAGTTGAGCAAGGAAGAATTTCAGGAATCCGTTAACATAAGCTTCTTGACTCCGGGAGGGAGAGGTTCAGCAAGGCAATAAATTTTTAAGAAGCATGTTTAGCCAGATTCCCATTAGAGAATTCTTTTTCCACTGACATGAGTCATGCTGGCCCACACGGGAGTGTTTTTTCACGCGGAGCTTTGCTCATACATGCGTGAATTCCGGGGCTTACATTTTCTCATGCATGTGAAAAGAATCCTGCCACAGGCCTCTGTGGAATGGGTAAGGGTGAGGGCTCCAGAGTGGACCCCTTGGGTCAAATTCCAGCCCCTCTGCGCTGTGGCAAACCCCTCTGGTGCCCCCTGCAGCCCCTGCTGGGCCTTCCAGAGCGCTCCACCCAGGCTGCCATCTGTGACTCGGCACTGAGGGCCCTTTCCGGCCACTTCAGACCGCCTGCTGCAACGAGTGGCAGGCGACAGGTGCCAGGAGCAGCCCTGGGCTCACAAGAGCTGGTGCGCCCCGGGCCTTCGGGGGAGTCCCGCAGGTGCCCCACATGGGCCCAGGCCGCCGCTACACACAAGCCTGTCCTAAGCTTGCCCTGCACTCATCTCCTGCCGCCCGCTCGGCCTTTCTCACCGGTGTCCTCTGCCCAGTCCACTGCTTACCCTCGCATCTGCCCCAGAGCCTGCTTTCGGAAGAACCCAAACCAAGGCACTAGCTATCTGGCCTTGAGGAAGGTGCTGAGCTGTGCCTCGGCCCTGCCTGGCCCCAGGCTGCCCCACGAGCGGGGGCAATACCCGCGCTCATGCAGCAGAGAGCGCACACAGCAGAAGCTCTGCGTGTTAGTGACTGCTTCGCTGAAAAATAACACTGGCGGGGTAGAAGAGTCAAACCATGGACAAATTCCAGGTAGGAGGATCGTCTGGGTGTGAGTCTCAGCTTGGCCACGACCTAAGCTGAACCCCTGGGCCCACTGCTCTCCCCGTGGGCCACCGTTTTCTCACCTGCAGGATGGGCTAATGGTAACGCCCAGCCTGCGGGCCTCACAGGGCCGCCTCGAGGACCGAGGGAGGCCAGTGGGGTGGAAGCGCCTGTAGGTGAGAGGGGCTGGGCACCTGTGGGTGTTTTAGGTGTAGTGTTTCGGGTCGCGGTCTCTGGGGCCTGCATTCCAGTCCAGCTCCAGCCTGCTGGCTGTGTGACCCTGGACACGTGGCTTCATGCTGTGACTGTGTTCCCTTTTGGACCACGGGAGCACAACAGGGCTGCCTTCCCGCAGATGTTGTGCGAGTGACGTGAGCGAAGGAAACAGAAACTTAGAGGGTGTGTTGCTATGTCCGACTGAATGTCAGCTACTGACGTGGCTGCTTACCTATCCGTCCACCTACCTGCCTTGGACCCACAACCCCACTTCGCACCCACCCACCCATCTATCCACCTACCCTTCTATCCCGTATATCCTTTCCCTCAACCACTGGTCTATCTACCCACCCTCTATCCTGTGTAGCCTTTTAAGGTGATGTCTGGGACTGGCCAGTCTAGGGAGGAGCTGTTAGGGAGCCGGATGCTGAGACTGAGACCAACTCCTGCCACAGAATCTGGGGGACTGTTATATGACCTCCCCCTCTCTCCGGGCCTCAGTTTCCTGTCTGCAAGATGAAGGTGGACGGACCCTCTAGGCTTGAACAGCCATAAACCTAAGAGGAACCCCCACCCGGTGGAGAACAAGCATGTGGAGGTGCTGACCTCTCCCCTGCTTGGTTTGGGCAAGGTCTACCGCTCCAGACAGACAACAGATGCTCTCGGTAAGGAGCTGGGGGGATGTGGGACGGGGACGACGACAGGCTGCCTGCCCCCCGCCCCGGGTCTGTGTGACGGAACCACAGGTTACGAGGGAGCCCTCTTGCATGTGGCCCCCCAGACACACCATCAGGGTCAGATGGGCCCCTTGTCTCAGCCCGCGTGATTTCCTTGTTTTCTTTAGAGACTAAACGTTAACAACATCGTCGCCCTTACAAGGTCTGATCCTGAAACCCATAGCACATCCCCAACATGAAAGCTCGCCAGGGGCCAGGGCCTGAGCAGCCGAGCCCGGCCGTGTGAACCCACCTGGCTGAAGGAATCCAGACTGACCCCATTGTCGATGAGGAAGCGCCGTACTTCTTGGACCAGCTGGGTCTCCCCCAGGGCCACACGCACGGCCACGCTGCCCTTTGTCTCCTGTGGGACGGGGAGAGGAAGAGGCCCCGTCAGCTGTCAGACAGGTGACCAGCCAGCCCCCCCATATCCCGGCAGCCTGGGAAGGAGGCTTGGAAGGAGAGGACACGCCGACGCCCCTCGCCGACCCTGCTGATTGGCCGGCTCTGGCTCCCGCATCTCTCAATGTAAGTCAAGGACCCGGACCCCTCTCCAGCCTCCCCTTCCTGCTCCCTCCACTCCGGTCACCCGGGCCTCTCTGCTGCTCCTCCCAGACGCCAAGCTCATCCCCACCCCCACACGGTGCCCCCTCCCTGCTCTTTACCCCCTTGTGGTTGGGCCAGAGCCGGGGACATCAGATGGGCCACTCACTCACATGGTCAAACACTTGGCTCTTGGTGGCACTATACTTCTGTGCGATGGCATCGGCCACTGCGTTGGGGCCCATGAACAGCGTGTTCCAGTTGTGAGAGCTGAGAGGCAGAGGCAGAGGAGGGACGTCAGACGGCAGCTGAGCGACAGGAATAGTGAGCTCCACCGCCTGCCGTTCTCAGCCCCAAAGCCTCCTCCTCCCCACAACTGGGTGGGCCGAGTACCCAGGGCCCAAGGACAAGGACAGAGATGGTGATGTTAGCAATGCCTGACATTTGTCAAGCACCTGCTCTGTGCCAGGGACTGAGCACTCTGCCTACGTCAACTCATTTAACCTCAGAATGCTGCACAATGGAGGCACCACTGTGGCGCCCCGCTGTGCAGACAAGGAAGCTGGGCTCAGCAAGGGGACAGATGAAAGGGCGACCCCACCCACCACGAGCCACCACGAGGCACCAGAGCACTGCGGTGGCTGGGAAAGAGCAGGCGAGGGCAGTGGGAGCCCAGGTCAGGCCCAGCACCTGGAGCTGCTGGCTTTGTCTTTGGCCTCTTTCTTCTTCTTGTAGGAGGACGATCCTGGGGTGCCGGCATCCTCGCTGGCCTCCTTCTTGATGGTGGATGGTAACACGTGGAGCATCCTGCCCTGGAGTGGGGCGAGCCAGAGGGGTAAAGGGAGGAAGAGGCAGGACGTCGGCCTGTCTGTGAGTAGGCTGCACCCTGTGCTGAAATCCTTGTCGGAAGACGTGGCCTCAGTCTTCAAACGACCACATGGTTACCCTGGGCCCAGAATGGGGACCTGGCCCCGTGACACAGGGACCTGACACTGGGGAGGAGGCCATTTGTCACAGCCTCACAAAGGAAACTGATCAGTCCGTAAGTGCCGCCTGCAGCACCGCCAACCCCGCCAGGCCTGGGCGCCGTCCTTCCCTGTGCACATGGTCTGGCCGGGGACCACAGAGAGGCCAGCGAACCATGAATGAAGGAATGAGAAACGGGGAGGGAGGAGAGGAGGCCTGAGCAGGGGGGATGTGCACTGAACACCTGACTCGGGGACACGAGGCCTTACAGTCTATTGTGGCCATTCAACGGGGCGGTGCCCAGATCCCTTCCTGCCTTCCTTTTTCCTCTTCCAAGTGCTTGCTTTCTCCAGACAGAGAACGTGCTTATTCACTCAGCAAATGCTTTCTGAGTGCTTACGATGTGCTAGGTGCTGTCCGAGGTGCTGACAGATCAGCAAAACCTGGGCAGGCCCTGCCCTCAGGGAGCTCTACCCTCTGTGGGCTTCACACACCACTGGGTACACTTTCTTAGAAACGCGGGGTGTGTGCACACATGCCCCCACGCACACAACCTCTCCCCGTCGCCTGGGCCCTGCAGCCCCGCCAGCCCTGAGCAGTCACCTGGAACACCTGCCCGTCCACCTCCGCGTAGGCCTTCACGGCATGCTCGGGGAACATGAAGGTGACGAAGGCAAAGCCCTTGGGTTTCTTGGTCAGGCTGTCGATGGGGTAATGCAGCTCGGACAGGGGCCCTGTGGACAGGCGAGCGTGAGTGTCCTGTGGGCCAAGACGGGCTGCCTGCTCGGCACTCCACAGGGGACGGGCTGTAACGGTGAGAGCGCCACACTGCTGCTCCGGGTCAGCCCGAGGAAGGACGTGGCCAGTGGCGGCAGTGAGGCCGCCTCACAAGTCAAGGGTATCCTCTCACAACCCTTTGTGTGTCCGTCCTAGGAGCAGAGGTGCCAGGGCTGGATCCTGCCCGCACCAGCTATTTGTGCAGCCTTGGGAGGCCACCACCCTTCAGGTGCCTCAGTCTTCTCATCTGTAAAGTGGCATCTTAAGAGCACCTGGCTCACGGGGCAGCTGGGAGGGCTAAACGCATGAATGCATGAAGTGTGCTAAACTGTGCCTGCTGCCAGTGCTCTAAATGTGTTTGCTGAACCCTCTCACTGCACCCAGGTTCAAGTTCACCTTTCTGAATCGGTGTCTGCTCTGAACCCAGATGTGACGTGTGGTCTACTGATCCCGTCCCTGTGCAGCTGGCCTTGCTATAAACATGGCACTGGCCGAGGGGAAGGGTCCAGAACAGCAGTAACCATAGCCTGGGAGGTCATACCACTTTGCCTAAGGCAGAGTCCTATTCAGGGCCTCTGTCCCCACACCAGGCACTCATCCACACTCTGCTCCTCCGCCACCCAGAGCGGGTCTCTGAGTAAAAGTGGGAGACCCTCTGGGGGATGAGGGAAGCACTGAGACCTCAGTGTCATTTTAAATCCTAACTTTCTTCCCTTCAACAGCTACGACAGTACAAATACACTGTGTGACCCAGGTAAGCTATGGGTCTTCAAGTTCACGTCCTGTGAAGTAACAATAGCAACAACGACTAGGGTACAAATAACCCTCACTACCAAATGTGTCTGGATGCTCAGTCTGGAGAGCGAGGCTACTTAGCCTGAGGAGCACGGTCATATCTGTACCTGTACAGGCACTGGACTTCTAATACCAAGTAAGGGCTCGGGCAGCAAGGGGCATCGCAGAAAAACGCACCAGAGCCTGTCGGTCCTGGGTTCAGAGTGAGAGCTCAGAGAGTAGGGGCTCGGGCAGCAAAAGGGGCCTGTGACGTGAGTGACTGACTGCCTTGAGCTCTGCCACATACGTCATGTTGGAATTCTCACAGCCACTCAGGGACCAGCAGCCGCATTTCATGGATGAGAAAACTGAGGTGGGAGGGGAAGGTCACTAGCCCAAGGTCAAGGCTGAGGGAGGCAACGGGCTGTGGGTATACACCCCCACCTGGGGTCGCGCCCTACCGAATTTGGAGAAGAGCTGCTCCAGGTCCTCCTCGGTGCTGGTGTAGGGCAGGTTTCGCACAAAGAGCCTCCCGGAGTCTGCCAGGTCCTCTTCCTCCTCGTTCTCCCTGAGCGTCCGGCCTTGCCAGGGTCTGGCGCTAGTCTTTAGTGGCCCTTTGGCTTTGGGGACGTTCTGTTCCCTGAACACCTCGATGTAGCGGCCCCCTGCAAGGTGAGAGGAGTCAGGGCTCCGGGGGCAGGCCCGGCGCTTGCCAGGGACTCTGCGCTGGCTGCTCAGGCCTGGCGGGGGCTGCTGGGCCTCCTCTGAGCCCGAGCCCGAGCCCCTCCTGCTCCGTATTTTTCCGTCGCTGGGCCCACCGGATTCCTCCCCATCTCTCCCCCGTGTGTCAGTCTACTCTGACTCACGGCACAGGGGCTGGGCCTTCGGTCTGTCCTGCTCACTGCCACCTCTCCGGTGCCTGGAGCAGAACTGACTAAACAGACCCCTGCCACCGCACAGGCTGGCAGCGGTCCCACTGTCCTCACCCATGTATTCTCTGTTGCATTTCAGAGCCTTCTTCACTTCCTCCTCGCTGCTGAAATCCACAAAGACATACCCTGAGGAAGGACAATGACAAAGGTCAGATCGCAGGCTCTGTGGACGTGCACAGTCACCCACACCATGCTAGGCGTTCGGGAGAATCTGAGTGAAAAGCAGGGAAAAACCTGTTTGCTAGTTCTCCAAATGCAAGGCCTCCCTCTCGCCACGGCCATGCCTCCCTCTGCAGGGAGCGTTCGGACCCCAGGCCTGGTTTCACAGTGAAGACGCTGGAGCGCAGGCGTCAGAAACATGGGGCCTCCCCCCCCAGCCACACCCACCCTGAATGGGCCTGCTCTAGGGAAGACGGGCCTGCGGTGGCTGTGCTGTGACCCGGCTCAGCACTGCAGGGCTGTCTCCACTGTCACTCTGCCTGAGAGCCAGAGGCACTGACACACACACAGGCAGGCACAGGGAGCCTCTTCTGTCCGCCACCTCCTGGGGCTCAGCCCTGCGAGACGGCGTTCCCCTACCTCTCCAGAGGGCAGTGATGTGCCCGTGGGCCCACCCTCGGCTGACGGGTGGCAGTGCGGCAATGTGGGCCACCCCACGGGGTTCAGTCTCCATCACAAGGCTGTTCAGGTTCGCTCCCCTGGGTTCCTCCCTCCGCTCCCGCACCCAGATGCCTCACCTGCCCCAACAGCACCCTTCACTCTCTTCCCTCCTCTCCAACCCCCTGCAGCCACAGCAGGGCTCCGCCCCCTGCTCATGCCCTGTGGGAGGGACTGCAGAAGCCCCCACCCAGCCCACCTGCCCTGTCCTGGCCAGCGGCTACTCTGAATCTGACTGCGGCCTCCCCTTGCTTTAAGCCCCCAGGGTCCCTGTGCCTGGGCTGACGTCCACAGTCATTACCGAGCCCCCGGCCTGGGGGCCGCCTGCCGCCTCCGCAGCTCTTCTGTGGGGACATTGTGTCACTTCTCTAAAGCGTCCAGCTCGAGGGCCTCCAGTACGGTTCCTCAGTCCTGACAACTGCAGACTGTTCCCCCTCGCCCTGCCCCGGCCACTCCCACTCCCCTTTCTGGTCTCTGAAGTGCCATGAAGGCAGGCCACCACCACCACCACCACCACCATTAACAATAGCTCTCGGGGGTTGGGGAGGCTGCAATGAGTGTCCAGCACCATTTGAATGCTGTGTGTTAACTCACTGACCCTAACAGCTGAATCACACATGGCCGCCCTCCTACAGACAGGGGCGGCTGGTCAAGGGCCCTGCCCAGCGAGCAAGGTGCTAGCGCTCGGAGGAGAGCTGGGCGGGAGGAGCAGGGACCTGGGGGTGACAGGACCAGACCCAGAGCAGGAGCCCTTTCTTCCCTGACGCTGGCCACCGCCGATCCCGGTGGCCCCAGCCCATGCCAGCATCTTCTTGCTGAGGTCAGCCTGCATGCCCAGCACTGCCTGGAGGGCCTGGCCGCGGCTCTCTGAGCAGAGCCAATGCTGCGGTTGCGTGTCCCGTAGCCTCCAGCCTGGCCCGTAAGAGACACAGGTAGGCTCCCAGCTCTCCAAGCTCAGACCCTTCCTTCTAGCACGTTTCCCACCCCAGAACAGCCAGACCCAAGGCTCCGAAGCCCAGGGAGTGAGTGGGATGGTTGCCTCGAGTGGAGAGGGCAGTGAGGGGGCGAAGGCACACATTCTTGGCAACTCAAGAGTGCCGCCTGTCAGCACCGCAGCCCAGGGACTTCACTCAGCGAACCTCAGGACCGGCCGTGCCTTCAGAGCAACAGGTCAGCCCGCTGGCGTATGTATGGGCCGAGGGTGAGGTGGGGAGGCGAGGGAAAGAGGCAGAACTGCACAGCAGGCTGCCAGAGGCCGGGGGGCGGGGGGTGAGGGGGCAGACCCTCGCGCCCGGCAGTCTAACCAAGTCACAGAACCACAGGCAGACTCAAGAGCAGCCTCCCTCCCAGTGTGTCCCCAGGTCGGCCACCCCAGCCCTCCACTGCCCCTTGCTGCCATGCCAGCCCCCCAGCAACCCCAACCTCACCTGTTTTGTTCCCGTGAGCATTGCTCACGATTCGGATGGCTGCCGGTTTCAGGGGTGCCAGGAATTCCAGCACATTTTTCTGTAAGGAGAAGGAAGGTTTCCCCCTTTACCGACCCCACAGTGACAGGGCAACCCAAATAAAGAAACTGGCCAAACTTCTGAATTCAGAAGGACTGCAACTTCTGGCCAAGATGGAGGCGTAGGTAGACATGCTGTGCCTCCTCACGCAACCAAAAGACAGAAACCAACAATTTAAAAACAAAAACGAGAACTGACAGAAAATTGAATTTTATGGAAGTCCGACAACCAAAGAGTTAAAGACACGTTCATCCAGAACAGTAGGCGGGGCAGAGCTGGGTGCGCAGCCAGACGGCGGTTTGTGAAGCAGTGCACGCAGCACTGAAACATGCCAGGGGGACAGTGGCTGGCGGACCCGGACCTAGCGGGACCAGGGCCGTTGGTGCAGACAGTCCCGCATTCCCTCACAGATAAACGAGGAGAAAAAGTTGAGGAGCAGAGCAGACCACGCAGCCCAGGGCTCCAGCGAGGGGAAATAAAACCTCAAACCACCAACTGAAAACACCTGTGGGGGTTGAGGCGGCAGCAGGAGGAACTCCCAGCCTCACAGGGGAGTTTGCTGGAAAGACCCACAGGGTCCTAGAATGTATACAAACCCGCCCGTGTGGGAATCAGCACCAGAAGGGCCCAATTTGCTTGTGGGTAGCGAGCAAAGCAAGCACCGTCGTTCCCTCTTAGACCCTCTTAGACCCCTTCCGCACGGACAGTGTCACATCACAGCGACATGGTTGCCCCACCCTGATGAACACCTAAGACTCCGCCCCCTTACACATAACAGGTGCGCCAAGAGAAAAAAATGAATGGCCCAAATGAAAGAACAGATCAAAGTTCCAGAAAAAATACAACTAAGCCATGAAGAGATAGCCAACCTATCAGATGCACAGTTCAAAACACTGGTAATCAGGATGCTCACAGGCTTGGTTGAATTTGGTCGCAAATTAGATGAAAAAATGAAGGATACGTTAAATGAAATGAGGAGAAATGTGCAGGGAACCAATAGGGATGGGAAGGAAACTGGGACTCAAATCAATGGTGTGGACCACAAAAAAGAAAAAACGTTCAACTAGAAAAGAAGGAAGAAACAAGAATTCAAAAAACTGAGGAGAGGCTCAGGAACCTCCAGGACATCTTTAAACGTCCCAAAATCCGAGTCATAGGGGTGCCAGAAGGAGAAGAGGAAGACCAAGGGATTGAAAACTTATTTGAACAAATAATGAAGGAGAACTTCCCCAAGCTGGTACAGGAAATAGATTTTCAGGAAGTCCAGGAAGCTCAGAGAGTCCCAATGAAGTTGGACCCAAAGAGGAACACTCCAAGACACATCATAATTACATTACCCAAGATTAAAAATAAGGAGAGAATCTTAGGAGCTGCAAGAGAAAATGGGACAGTTACCTACAAAGGAATTCCTATAAGACGGTCAGCTGATTTCTCAAAAGAGACCTTGCAGGCAAGAAGGGGCTGGAGAGAAGTATACCAAGTCATGAAAGTCAAGGACCTACATCCAAGAATACTCTATTCAGCAAAGCTATCATTTAGAATGGAAGGGCAGATAAAGTGCTTCTCAGATAAGGTCAAGTTCAAGGAGTTTATCATCACCCAGTCTTTACTATATGAAATGTTAAAGGGATTTATGTAAGGCATGGAGGGATATCAACAGGGGAGTGGTAGGGGGAGAGAGGGGAGAAAAGGTACAGAGAATAAGTAGCATAAATGGGAGGTAGAAAACAGACAGGGGGAGGTTAAGAATAGTATAGGAAATGTAGAAGCCAAAGAACTTACGTGGATGACCCATGGACAAGAACTAAAGGGGGGGCTGTATGCGGGGCGGAGGGGAATAAAGGGGGGGGGTAATAGGACAACTGTAATAGCTTAATCAATAAAATATATTAAAAAAAAAGGATTGCCAGAGTGGTTTGTCCCTTACTGTTTCTCACTTTCCTCTAAATTACACACACTTTTTCTCCATTGCTAAGTAAAACTTGGAAAAAATTTGAAAAGAAACTGGAGTTGGGGAATATAAATATGAAATAATAATGACACCACCAGCATTTGAAAGCATTGTGTTGGATCTTTCCCCCCCAAGTGCCTTTTCACATACTCGGGTTAGACCTGGCCTTCGCGGCTGCTCATCACAGCACAGGTCTGTCCTCACGGTGCCGACGCAGGTGAAGGTGCTGCTGCGGGCGGCCCAGGTCCTGAACTATGTCTGTTCTGACCACGGCCGCGGCGCAGACCCACGGAAACTGCACAAACACAGAGCACGACCCCGCAGAGTACCGGCGCCCAGGTTCCTGGGGTGTCTGGGCAGCCCGGCTGGTCCAAGCGCCACCGGTCGGTGGGGAAGTCCAGCAATGCGCCGTGCAGCTTCCCATTTGTCAACAGGGTCAACAACTCAATTATTCCAAGAAGGGCTTCTCCTCATTTCTAGGTGCCTGTCTGTTGGGGGATCCCGCACACTTACAGGAGGATATGAGTGTCTGTGTGTCTCTCTGCACGATTCCACGCCTGTGTCTTTTACTTGATTATACACAGCCTGGAGAACCTTCCAGAGCATTTTTAATGACACAGCATATTCTACTATTTCAAAGTGCCACAGTTTAGTTAAGCAAGTTAACTAAATCTCAACTTTTTCGACCTCGGCACTAGAGTTTAAAGGTAACTTTCTTTTTGGTTGATATATCAAAGGAATCTTTTCTCCCATTGTATTGTGTCACTGTTTGTGGAGAGGGAAGAAGTGACTGTTTTTTGTGTTTAATTTTGCAAAAGGCGATCTAATGTTTACTTACTTTTTTAAATTAAAGCACGTGATTTTCTGCATGGTTCGTGTTGAAAGGCTTTTGATCCTAAATTACCAGACAACTCACATGGCCTTGTATAACCCAAATGCATGTGACTCAGAAGTTGCTTAAGTTTCACTTTTTAAAAATTAGTAAACAGAATGACTATAAATAAAGAGAATCCCTTCCAGAGGAAAAAAGGGCAAAAGACAATCAAGCACTTTGCAAAAGCAGATATATGTGTGATTTACGAAACGTGAAAGGATGATTGATCCCACTAATGATTTAAAACATAAATTAAAATGAGACGGCATGTGCCCCTCTCATACTGATGAAGACTCATGTCCAGGGCTCCCAGAAGTGGACCTGCGCGGCTCTGCGGAAGGGAGCACGCATCAGCAGTGCCTCCGGGGACGCCGCTGTTGCACATCACACCCGAACGGTGTCCGCACGCACCCGCACCAAACACGGACGCGGCGCAAAGCACCCCGAGCAAGGGCTGCCCGTGACATGCAGGCTAACGCTGGTTCTTACATTTTAGAAGAATTATTTTAAAAAGAAGAAAAGGAGGAGGAGGAGGAGGAGGAGGATGAGAAATAACAATACTACTACTACTACTAACCTTGTACAACAGAGAGGATGTGGACACTTGGCCCACAAAGTCTAAAATGTGACCTTCACAGAAAGAAACCCCCTGAGCGCACAGAATGCCGACTGCGTTATTATTTATCAACAGCGAGAGCAGAAGCAACCCCACGCCCTGACTTAGGAGACGGGGCGACTCTGCCCCAGTGTGTTCGGAGTAAGGGCTGCGCGCACGTGAAAGACCGTTTTGTGGCCCAGCATTCGACGTTCAAAGACACTCACGATCAGCCTTAACGATGAGGGTGGGTTCAAAACAATCCCTGCTGCAGGGCTGGTTTTGGGAAACAAAGGGCAGGAGTTGCTGTTTACACACAAAAGAAGAAACGTGGAAGGAGATGTACCCAGGATTCGTGAGTGGCCGTCACCACGTGGGACTTGCACGAGGAGGGAGATTTTACCAAGTGTTCTCGGCAGCAGACGCCGAGCCAGCCACGTACAGTGCGTGGCCCCATTGGGCCCGCCACCCATCTCTGTGAACAGTGTCACAGTCACACGGCCGTGCCTATTTGGGGCGGGTCATGTCTTCCAAGGCCGTCTCTGCAACCCAGACTGTGGACCACAAAGCCTTTAATGTCTGGTAGCCGGGCCTTCCCTCTCTTCCAACAGCAGAAGCCTGTCCCCCCTCGCACACGGGATCCGAGAGTGGAACCGGTCTTTCTCGGGCTCAGGACAGCCACACATTTCCTAACCCTGACAATGCCTGACACCTTCCCTACTGGCCTTTTGGTCCCCAATTCTCTCCAGCTCAAGTCCTCAGCTGGTCCTGAACCCCCAGGCTGCAGAGGCCCCTGGCACCCCACCCTCACGTCTGGCTCCCTGCCCTTGTCCCCAAGGAGTGGCACAAACCTCTGTGACGTTGAACGGGGCTCCCCGCAGCTTCACCGTGTGGGGGGTGGTAGGCTCCCTCTGGGAGGCTGGTTTCTCCGTCTGAGGACAGCAAAGAACAAGCAGACAAGGGCTCGGTGAGTCCCTGGCACAAGGGACATCTTGCTCCTGGCTGTCTCAGTGAGTGCACAGAGGCACGGCCACCAGGGCGAGCCGGGGATGCCGGCAGGACTTTCCCCGAGGATGTGCAGTCCGGCCAGTGGGCAGATGGAGCGTGCTCATGGGGGCCCCGGCTGCAAGGAGGGGCAGAGGGCGTGGGAAGCCGCCTGAGGTGAAGCCATGTTCGCTGCCACCACTGCAGGGCTCAGTCCATGCAGACACAGTGCACAGCCCTGTGTAGACACTGCTGTCCTACAGAATCTCCAAAATGATCCGAGAGAAATGGTGGGTTCAGGGTCTTCCCTGTAATTCTGGAATCCAAACAGCTCTGAAAACCCCCAATTTTTGATAACTCCTTTGGCAACAAAACCTGCTCCAACTTGAACTAATTTGCCATTAAAGCCCGCTCTGACTGAGGGAGTTTTGAGGTGACAGTTGGCCTGTGCGGCACGAGGGGTCACTTCCGGATTCGCTGCAGAAACAGCCGTGTAGTCAAACGGGGCCCGAGATCGCACCCGGTACAGGGTGGCTTCCTGAAACTGAGGCCTTCCGAGCTGCAGTGCGCACTCTGGCACAGGGAACCGAAGACGAGGGCGTGGGGACCCAGACGGCACAGCACACTGTCCCGTCTCCAAGCAGAGAGGCCCCCGGGAGGAGATGAGGTGCCCCCACGTTTCTAACCTGAACCTCGGAGCCCAGCAGACCTGGGTCTGCGTCCTGGCTCCTTCACTCCCCAGCCGTGACCTTGGGCAAATCACTTCCCTGCTCTGGGCCCAGTTCCCTCCCCTATAAAGCAGGACATGAGGGCTACCTGCCCCCATGACTGTCATGAGAGCCAATGACCAATGATATGGCAGGTATTGTACCTAGCATTTAGTAAGTGCTCGATTAACTTTATTACTGTTGATTGAGGGCTGACATCTGCCCACACTGCCACTAAATACAAAGTAGAAGACACTGGTATCCGCCAGCACCCCCTCCGGAAGGCAGCCAGGCCTCAGGCTCGGAGACCTCCTCCTCTGCCCTCTCCGCCCCCTCCGGCGCCCAGCACGCTCCGGTCCTCACGCACCTCGGTTCTGGCCTCCTGTGGCTTCCTGTTCCCAGATGGTGTCCCCTGCTCCGGGCTCGGCCCTGTCCTGTCTTGGTCCCGCCCGGCGGGGGCAGCGCAGGGATCCTCCTCCTCCTCCTCGTCCTCGCTCCCTTCGTCACAGTTCACGGCCTCATCCTCACTCTCCTCCTCCCCAGAGGACAGTGCGTCGGCCCTCACCACCTTGGATTTCAGGTACTCCATGTCCGACAGCTCCTTCTGCACAGCTGCCTTTGGTTCGGGGCCGTCGTCCTCTCCTGGGAAGACAGCGGGGGCTGGGAGTCAGCAAGTCCCGTGCACACCAGGGGCCCAGGACGGCAGGGAGCAGGGCAGGGCCACGCCCACCGTGACCAGGGGCCCTGTACCCGACAGCCCCGGTGGGTCCTCTGATACACGTCAAATGGGGTGAGATGTGGGAATTGCGATATTTTACGTGCCACACATTGAGGATTATGTGGCTCCTCACACCAGCTTTGCCCTCATCACCAAGTCTTTCAGCTGTGACCTGTGGGACGTTCTGCCGCTCCGGGTGAACCCCCCAGTGGTTTCTGGGGGATCCCAGGAAGATACCGGAGCCCTGGCCCACCTGCCAGCTCCCAGGGCCGCAGCCACCCTGAGCTGCGCAGAGTGCCCTCCAGCTCCTGCGCATCCTCCACCGCGCCGTGCCCTCCCCTGCAACCCTCCTGCCCCTCCCCTACGGTGTCCCACCAACTTCCAGTTTTACGCAGAAGCTTAACCATGCATAGCATTCAACATCAAGTTCATTCTTTCACTTTAAGCCAAAACTGATTCCCGACCCTCGAGCACCCTTATTCTGGATTGCAGCTGCCTGAGTACCCATCCGTCCCCACCCTAAACTGTAAGCACCTTCTCAGGACAGGGGCTCCGCCCTCACCTCCTTCCAACCTAGGTCAAGGGTCACCTCCCCAGAGGCCTTTCCTGGGAACTCTCCTCGCCCCTTTCCTGCCTCCTCTCTGCAGCACCTGGCTTCACATAACACATTAAATAGGGGACTTATTCCTTTGTGGTGTCTCAGGGGTGGGATTCTCAAGTCTTTTGCTCACTGTTGTATCCCCAATGCCTAAAGCTGTGCCTGGTATACAGCAAGTGCTCGACATTTGAGCGACTGAATGAATGAATAAGTGACTGAGATCAGGCAAGGCCAATGTTCCTGCTGTTGGGACAACCACCCCACTAGAGGGCAGTGCCTGGCACGGAGGGCCCCACGCTGGTGCAAGCCCACCAAAGCGCAGGCCCCTGAGCCTGTGGGAACTCACAGATACACGGCAATGGCTTTACCTTCTGGGCCCTCCCCAGCTCCCTCCTCCTCACTCTCCTGGCCCGAATCAGAGTCGAAGTTCAGGTAGTCACTGGCCGGCTTGCTCTTCCCTCTTGAGGGCTCTGCATCCAGGGCATCGTTAGCCCACGTGGCTGCCTGTGTCCGCTTCTGGTGGACCGACAGGAACTCCTGGAACTCGGTGTCCTTCTTCAGCTGGTGGCACCAAGGCAAGACATCAAGAAGAAGAGGACTCGGGTCAGACTCACCCCTCCTAACTCTCAGGAGGGTAAGAGCATCCTCCAAGTTCATTTCCTCCCATGTCTGGAAGAGCCTGGGGGTCAGCTGGGTCAGTCCTGGGAGGGCAGAGTGGACTCTTCTCCAGACAAGAAGACTAAGAAGCCCCAGGCATGGCTCTGCTGGCCGCCTTCTCCTGGCCTCCGACAGCCCTCCCAGGCCCAGGCCGGGGTGCCGCTCTCGGTCAACGGGACAGCCTCACCTTCTCCAGTTCACTCGCTGACTTCTTCTTCTTGTCCTGAAAACAGAAGGCACAGACGGTGAGGATCGCAGAGGAAGGGCGAGCGAGGGGAGATGAAACTGGACTGTCCTGGGAGGGCCTGCCTTCAGGAACCGTTGAGAGGGACTCTCAGGCCATCCCTGTGCCCACCATCCTGAGCCCCCAGGGGTCTCCATCCTGCTGACACCGAGGGCGGGAGTGACCTTCTACGCACTTTCTTAGCTTCTGGGGGGATGGAGTCTTTGTCCTTTGGAGGTGGCTTGGATTGGCTTGGTTTCTGGGCATGCTTGCTCCAGGCTCGGGGCTTTGTTGGGTCCCCAAATGACTTGCAGAACTCCACCTGCACAGGAGAGAGAAGGTGATGACGGTGACACCCGCCACTGCGCCCAGCCCGGGTGCCTCACTTCAGCACCTCAGAGCTGGGGCTTTTTAAAAGGCCATTGCCATTGACTAGCTGAGTTGGCTGAAGCAAATTACTTATCGTCCCCTAACCTCGGCTTTGCCCTCTTTAAAATCACTGTGGTCACTAACATTTACCAAAGAGCCCTTCATGCCAGGGAGTCTCGGTGCTTTGCAAGTGTAAGTACTCAAACCGCCTGACAGTGCGGGGGAGGGACCGTGACCTCCCCGCCTCTCAGATCAGGGCACTGAAGCACAGGGAAGTTCAGTGACTTGCCCCAGCCACCCGGGAACAAAGTGACAGAATGGAGACTGGAACTCCGGGACTCTGGCTCTGGAGCCTGGGTTCTCTGCCATCCAACCCAAAGGGCGACACAAAGGCACGGCACAAGGCGATGCACAGCTAACGGCTCTCGTGTTACCATACTTACCGTGAAGCGCGCTCACTGGCATGAGAACAGCTCTTGGGCACTGAGGAGAGCGGGGCACCCCTCTGGGGCGGGGGAGAGTGCCGAGTGTCACTCCTAAGCTGACACTCCTCTCTGGCCCTAACCCTCCAACACACCCCGAGATGACCTTTGTGAGAGGCGGCCCTGCTAGGGGCCCGGAGGGCACTTCCCGCCACAGTCAAGGGGATGCTGTCAACCAGCTACTCCCCCCAGGAAGGAGCTGCCGCTGGGTCACATCCCTTTGTGTGAACTTCTCAAAATAATTGTTTCAGTGACAATGACGTGTACGCAGCGGATAAAATTCAAACAATAGGAAAAAGTCCTGGAAAGTGAAAAAAATTTTTTTACCCCTATTCCTTCCTATCACCCAGAGAGAGAAATTACTGCTCTGGTAAAAATCTTTCCTCATGGCTCTACGCACTACCGCACACACACAGACGGAGGGAAATGATTCTATAAACGAGATCACATGATATATACCGCCCAGTATCTGGTTTTTTCTTCTCAACAAAGTGTTACAAATGTTTTTACCAAGTCGTTAAATGTATACGAGTGACACAAGTGGGACCTCCTCCTCCAGGAAGCTCATCTGACTCACCACTCACCCACAGCAAGGAGAGGGGCCCCTTTTGTTCTTCAGCACTGACCACACTGATTGAAAGCAGCTTCTTGCCTGGCTGGTGTAGCTCAGTGGATTGAACGCGGGCTGGGAACCAAAAGGTCCCGGTTTGATTCCCAGTCAGGGCACATGCCTGGGTTGCAGGCCAGGTCCCCAGTGACGGCCATGTGAGAAGCAACCACACATTACTCTTTCTCCCTTCCTTCTCCTCTCTCTAAAAATAAATAAATAAAATCTTAAAAAAAAAAAAAAAAAAGAGAGAAAGCAGCTTCTTTACCTGGCGTGCTCCCTCCCCCCGCCTGTCTATAGGCTGCTGGCTCCATGAGGATGGGGCCAGGGGTACGACATTCTAGATCCCCGGTATCAAGTGAGCGCTCACTGAGTGCCTGCTGAACAGGCTCGTGAACAAATGATACAAACAGGTAGTATCACATTACCTGTGAACTTGTTAGATACGCAAATTTTGGGGTCCCCAATGTACTGAAAGAGAAATTCTGAAAATGGGAACCAGGAAACTGTTCTACCAAGCTCTCCAGGGGGCCTGTAGGCATGAAAGATTGAGAACAAGAGAGGAACACCGATGACATCACAGCCCGAAAGGGGACAGGAGGGTGGAGGGAAAGATCATTTTCGACAGACAGGCAGGGGAGAGACTCACTCCAAAACTCACCGTGATCCGGGACGTGTCGACAAAGCTCCTGTTGAAATGGTTCAGAGCCTTTTGGGCTTCTTCCTCGGACTTGAAGCCGATGAAACCAAACTTGCGGAACTTGCCGTCCTTGGTGAACTTCAGGCTGCAGTCCGTCAGCGTGCCGAAGGCAGCGAACAGCTGCTTGAAACGCTCGTCCTTCATCTAGGGCAGAAGGGGCGCCGTGAGGGAGGAGCTGGGAGGCCTCAGAGCCAAGAGGGGACAGAATAGCTAGAGAGTGGAGGCTGCGGCTCCCCAAGAAGTGTGCTTTACAATTAGACCTGGTTCCAGCTCTTGCTTGAACACTTACTGGCTGTGTGGCCTTGAGCAAGTTCCCTACCCACTTCATCAACAAGGAAATCAAGACTTGGAATGGCTGCAATGAAATCTTCCTACCCTGGGCGCTGTTAGGATGGAACAAACTTTGCTTCTACTTTTATACACTACTGTACTACTGTTTGAATTTTTTTAATTGTATCATAGTGCCCCCCCATGCCCAACCTGGGGTGGGGAGGTAAGTTAAAAAATCACAGCAATGAAACAGAAATGGCTTTGTATCCCTACACTTTCTAAAGAGAGGGAGTCCCTAGGGATAGAGTCAAGAGTATAGAACATCTCTTGCAGCATCCAAGTGGCACGATTTAGATTTCAGGAATGAGTCTATTAGCAGCACCGGTGCGTAAAGTTTTCCATGCGTGAAAAGGTGTAGGGAGATAGGTGAGGGTGGTCCACAGCACCCAGTCATCCGACACCTCACACGTTCATCTATTTCGTCACTCACTTATTGGGCCTATGTTTACTGAATGTCTATCACGGGGTCTGTGCTGGATTTCAGGGGAACAGAGACAAGTACTGGATACTGCTTTAAAGCCCTTCACACCCACTCAGCTGTCTCAAGCTCATCCGTATAGCCCTAAAGACCGCACTGGAAATTGGAACGCAGGCCCTAAGCCTATTACTCCCCACGTGCCTTCCCAACAGTCCCGAGTGCGACAAAGTTACAGGAACAGTGTGTGACCCAGTCAAAAGTCAACAACATACTGGGACCGGACGAGAGGGGTGGTGGGAGCAGACATTCGGCACGAGATGGGGACTGGCATCTGCCTGGGTGAAGTTGTCCAGCTGGGGGGTCACGTACCCAGGCCAGCTGTTAAATCTTGAGCACTCACTATCCTCCCCACCCACTGTCAAGCGGAGATCAGCCGAAGATCCTGCCCTCCTGGGTTTATCGAATCCTCCGCAGAGTCCTACCCCAGAGCGAAAACCCCTCGTCTCCCCAGCCGCCCTCTACCAACCCCCAGCTCCTGACTGGTCGTAATTTCAAATCCCCAGGTCAGGCCCTGCACTCACCCCATTCGGGAGGTTCTTCACAATCAATCGCGACATCGCGCACGGTGCCACTGTTTTGTTTCAGCACGAAAGAACAGCGCCTTCCACCAACCACTTTCACGCTACAGCAATGGGCGCCGCCATCTTTAGCGAGCCGGAATTGAATCACATGCCCCGGAAGTGGGCAGGGCCAAAGTCAGAGCGACCAAAGGAAGTCACACCCACAAGGGGCGGGCCTGACGCTTGCATTCTGCGCAGGCGCAGGTTGTTTGGCGGCGCCCGATGAGACAAATGCAAAATCGGCAGGGGGCGCTGGTGCCTAACACAGGCGGGGATTGCGGAGGATTGCGGGGGAATTCTGCGGCTGTGGAGACGAGGAAATCATTTCAGCCTTCTTCACTGTTTTATGTTAATGAGTCCTAAAGTTGAGAATGCGGACAGGATTGGGGATTCTTGCTTCCCTTTAGAAATGGGGAAACTGAGGCCCAGAGAGGTTGCCAAGTGCCATGAATCAATTACTGAGCATCGCCCGTAAATATTGGAATGTGTGCATTGGAAGTAAACCACCCGCTTTTGCCAGTGAGTAAACTGGGAACCAGAGGAGTAAAGCAGCTTCCTCTAAGTCGTGTGGCCCTTAAGCATTACGTAGCATTAGGGATTAAATAGTTTTAAGTGGGAGGATTATGGGGTGTGTTGGTTTCTGGAGCCGCTGTAACAAATTACCAGCAATTTAGAGGCTGAAAACAACAGAAATCTTTTCTGTCACAGTTCTGGACGCCAGAAATCCGAAATCAGGATGTCAGCTGGGCCGCACTGCCGCGCAGGCTCTAGGGGAGAATCCTTCCCCGCCCTTCCCGGTCCCTGGTGGCTCCAGGTGTTCCTGGCTTGTAATTTATATCTCTCCACTCTCCCTCCATCTTCGCGTGGGCTTCTCCTCTCTAGTGTTTGCGCCAAATCGATCCCCTCTTTTCTCTTATTAGGACACTGCCATTGGGTTTAGGGGCCCTCTTAAAGCTAGAATGATCTCACCTGGAAATCCTCCATTATATACGCTAATAAAGTCACCCTAGGTTCCAGGGATTAGAACATGGCCATATTTTTGGGGGGACACTATTCAATCCACCACTAGAGGATTTACTTGCTCTCTAGTACATTACTCTGAAGATCAAATTTCAGCCTCTGCAGGTCTTCTGTTGACTGTTTATTCAATGCAAACACACAGACACATACCAAAATGGAGCCCATGCCCAGGGGCTTCTGTGTTTGAAAGTCACTTATTTAACAGATATGTATTGATATGTGTAAAAGTACTTTTTAGTTAAATGACGGTTTGGGTGTTTCCCCCCCCACACACACACCCCTGCAATTCATGACTTGGGTCAGGACCGGTTGGAGCAGGCTTTATGAAGCTGTTCCGAGATCTTAGCCTTTTATGAGAGGTCAAGTGTAGGTTGCCCAGCCTGTCCTGGTTTTGTGTTCTTTTATTATTTTCATGAACTGCCTTTATTAAAACGCACAACTACACGTAGCCTTCCCTCAAGAAATTCACAAATCAGAAGGCATTAAAAGAAAATGAAATGCTCTTTGCCAATCCACACGTTTCAATGCCGGGCCAAGAAAATATGGTCGCCACATGTCGCGGTTGCAGGGACCGTTCCTGGGCCGTCTATTCCCGGGCGTTTAATAAACAGCCACATTGTATGGTTGTTATTCGTCTCCTTGCTCTCCTGACTTCCCGTTTTGTCCTCTGGCTCCTTCTCTCCCCCAGCAAATAGGATTGGGGGCACCTGGACCCCGTGGGGCTGGCCTCTCTGATGACACCTGGGAATTAAAAAAAAAAAAAGCAACAAATCAGCCAGATGCGAGCCAGCCCCACTCACAGCCGCCTTCACCAGTGGGGCTGCACCTGAGAGAATTAACTTCCCGTCGAGGAAAGGCCAGAAGTGGGGGGAGAAGCGGGATGGAGAGCGAAAGCTGAGCTCAATACTCTTCATGAGAAGTCTAATGAGAGGAAAACGTCAGGCAAACCCCAGTGGAGGGACATCCTACAAAATCCTTGACCAGAACACTTCAAAAACACCAAGCTTGCCCTGGCCTAGCAGCTCAGTTGGTTGGAGCATCATCCTGATTTGCCAAGGCTGTGGGTTCGATCTCGTCGGGGCACCTGCAAGAATCACCTAATGAAGGCACAAGAATGTGGAGCAACAAATCGATGTCTCTCTCTACAAACAAACAAACAGAAAAAAAAACAAAAAAACCCAAGATTATCACAAACAAGGAAATTCGGAGACACTGTCACAGCCAAGAGGAGCCTAAAGGGACGTGACAATTAAAGGGGATGTGGAGTCCTGGGTGGGGTCCTGGGACAGCCAATGGACGTGGGGAAAAACTGGGACAGCAAAAGAAAGCATGGCTTTCAGTTAACAATAAGGTGTCGCTACTGGTTCACTAATTGTGGCAAGTGTAATGCAGTAACGCTGACAACAGGGGGCGCTGGGTGCAGCCTGTTCGAAAACTAATATTCTCACAACTCTTCTGTAAATCTAAATGGAATCTAAGCTAAGGAGTGCTTTAAATATTTTTTAAAAGATATTGACAATTAAAAGGATGGAGGACCTCATTATCTGTGTGGAATAATCGCCAAGGTCCATTATAAAAGGCAGAAAGCGAGTTGCTGACGCACGCTTCCTTTGTGAAAAAGAAAAAAGTCTCTCTCCACCCGCTCGCTGCTCCATGCAGGGCAGCAGACCCTGTCCTGGGCCACATTTGGCCTGCCGCTCATTTTTCTCTGGCAGCACCCAGCTAATAAGAATGTTTTCCACATTTTTATTTTTAATTTAATCTTCATTGTATTTTTTCACATTACCATTAAGTCCCCTTATCCAGCAATCGCCACATTGTTGTAAACGTCCATGAATTCTTATTTCTTTTTGCTCAATCCCTCCACCCCTTAACCTCCTCCACATTTTCAAATGGTTGAGGGGGGGGGAAATCCAAAGAAAAATGATGTTTTGTGACTCCTAAAAATGATAGGAAATTCAAGCGGCAGTGTCCCTCAATAAAGCTTTATTGGCACAGAACCACACCCGGTCATGCACACCTTGTCTATGGTTGCTCCTTTGCAGTTGATAAAAGAGCAGGGTTGAGTAGTTG
The DNA here is from genome assembly GCA_004026765.1 of Micronycteris hirsuta. Classification (NCBI taxonomy): domain Eukaryota; kingdom Metazoa; phylum Chordata; class Mammalia; order Chiroptera; family Phyllostomidae; genus Micronycteris; species Micronycteris hirsuta. The sequence goes on along the minus strand of PVJI01004188.1, from coordinate 11,333 downwards.
CAGCAGAGGCCATTGCGAAGCTCAGTACATTCATGCCTGGCCCTTTGTAGAAAACGCTCGATTTTTTCCTGCACTTGGTTGTCTCGGGGGAAACAAAGGAGAAATTGGTAATAGGGTTTTAGAAAGAACAGGACTACTGTGGGGAGGGGTAATTGCTGTTGGGTGTGCATGTTGAATCTATTTTTTTAGAATGTAATTCATTTTTTTTCTCCTGGTCCATAATTCACAAGGCTATTCCTTGTCATATTTCTTTAGACTCCTTTCGAATCTGTTGTATGTCCTCAGTTTTTCTTCTTCTTTCAAGAGCCCGATCCTTTTGAAGTCCCCCAGCCAGCTGTGTCAGTGAATGTCTCTCAACGTGGGTTAATCTGGTATTTCTGCATGATTCCATTCAGTTAAGATGTGAATCTGTCCCTAAGTGGCTGATGAGAACTCTGATCGCCTGGTTAAGGCACTCTCTGCCAGTTTCCTTCTCTAGAAAGCTGTCCCCTTTGTCACCAACAAGCCCTGTGCGGGCCTAAGAAATATTGCCCGTATTTAGAAAGCGTCAGAGGCAGTCACAGTTTTCCTATCTGTTGACACACAGGGAAATGGAGGCCCAGAAAGAAGAAAATATGCTCAAGGTCACACAGTGGAGACCAAGGTCAGGTTCAAGGGGGCTCCTTTTGCTCCTCTCTACCTGTGGTCACTCTCAGGAATCAGGAAGTCGGGGCAGCTGCAGGGTGCCAAGCACCGCTGCCCTATGTGTTACCGCCGGACACCTTGAATGTGGCCCCAGCATTTCATGGACCGTCACCCCCGAAGCTCCTCAGAAGAGCAGCCTCCTATTCTAAGGCATCTGCAGAAGAGCCTCGAGGGATCGAGGTGGCCAGAGTCACTCAAGACAGGAGACCAGGTGTGTGCCAGCCTCAGCCACACCTGCACGGACATCAGGCAGCTCACTGGGGGCAGATGGTGGCTGAACCTTGCCCCTCCCCTCCAGGCCCTGCTGGGGACTGAACATCAGAGATGCGGGGGCCTCTCCTGCTTTCGGCAGTGAACCATAAATATTCTCAACAGAAGTTGCAAATCATTCATCAAACAGAATGTGGCTGGGGAAAGCTCAGCCCATTCTGAGGAGACGAGCAGATGGGGGTCTTACCCGGGACTCTGGAGGCTCCAAATTCCCATGCCTGTTTAATCCTGCTAGCCGCCATGATGTCCCGGCCCGAGGCAGGGCGTTCTGGGGATGAACTGTGAATAAAACCAGAATCATCCTTCATTTTCTCATTTCTTTCAGCTGTGCCACGGGCAGATGCCTCCTCTGCATGAAAGGATCACCAAGGCCCAGTTTGGAAAGAAAGTTTATGTCCTCACTTTGACCTTGAGGTCCTTTGAGGTGCAGCCACAGACTGCCACTCCCCACGCCTCAGCCCCAGCCACACTGGCCACTTTCTGCTTTTCCAACGGGCAGCCCTTGTTCTCACTTGCTGTGGCTCAAACTGTGTCCCCGACAACCTATGTTGAAGGCTTGGGAATCTGTGGATGTGACCTCATTTGGACACAGGGTCTTTGCCAATATAATTAGCTAAGGATGTTGAGAGGAAGTCACCCTGGATGTAGGTGGGCCTCGAAGTCAATGTCTCATGTCCTTATAAGGAGGCCACGTGGAAGCACAGACACACAGGGAGACCTCCAGGCAATCTTGGAGGCAGATCTTCAGTGATGCAGCCACAAGCCAAGGGTTGCTGGCAGCCACCGGAAGCTGGAAGAGCCTTCAGAGTCAGCATGGCCCTGTGAGCACTGTGGTTTCAGCCCTCCAGGCCCCAGCACTGTGCGAGGACACATTTCCGTCCTTCTAAGCCACCCAGATTGTGGCGATGTGTTGCCAAGGCCCTAGGAGACTAACACACTGCCTCAGGACCTTTGCACATCCTGAACTTGTCCTTCAACTCTTCATCTGACCCCGTCCAGCTCATCCCTTGAGCCTCAGCTTAAATGCCTCATCCTCAGAGAAAACACCCCAGTCTGTCTCAGGGCCACGCTGATTCTGTCTCTGAACACACTTTCCATTTCCCCCAGCCATTTGCAATTCCAAAGGTATTTGCTTGTCCATATGTTGAATGACCATTGACCCCCGGGAAGGTAAGGCTCACTACTGGTCTGGGTCTGCCTGTGCTCACTACGGTGGATGGTGGGACGTGCCACCCAGCGCCCCCTTCCATGGAGTTCGGTTTGCAGACTCTCCTCAGTGGCCGAGTGCTGCCTCAGCCCAGGCCGTGCCCCTTCCTGCAGGGCCACAGTCCAGTGACGCTTGACCTGGGGAGTTATAAAGGTCCAGCCTCCCTGCCCTGCCAGGGGCACCTTGAAGTCTCGGCCTGTGTTCAGAATTTTCCAAAAGGTCAGCTCAGGCCTCTTTTGTCACTGCAGCTCAAGGTGACTCCCGGTGACCACGTCTGCTCCCTTCCTTTCCCTTCCCCAGATGCTCTCTGATTCCATGGGTGCCCCCAAAGAATCCTCCTGTGTGCTAAACTCCACCTGTGAGTCAGCTTCCTGAGAGTCATGCCTGAGACATGCCCAAGAATGTCCCAGTGCCGGATGCATGGCAGGAGTGCAATACAAGCTGCATAAAAACAGTGACTCACAACAAGTGCATAAAGTTGAATTGCTCTGGGCCCCCCACTCTGTCCAGATGCCTGTCCCCACAGGGTCCCAGGCCTGTCACTCTTTGTCTGCCTTGAACAGCCTTCATGGGAAAATGTACCTAGTATGTTGGTTTTTTTAAGAATCTAAATCAACAGTCAGCAAACTTTTTCTGTAGGGTGTGAGCCATCCAGTTGTGTATCTGTCACAACTCAACTCTGCCACTCTGAGCAGCCAGATGAATAAGTGTGATGAATGTGTTCTGATAAAACTTTATTGACAAAAATCAGGAAGTGGGCCAGATCACGAACCCCTGGCTTCAACTTGCCTTTAGTGGTTCTCAGGCATCGTCGTGACGGTCACTTCTGCTGAGGGTGGCAAGCTGGATGGCTGGGAAAACAAGGTGAGGCCCTGTTCTGATCCAACATCAGAGCCTCACTCTTGCAATGCATTTAAGAAAACATTTCCAAAACTGTGTTTTGTGCAACAGCATCCAGCAAGACGTCTCTATGTCTTCTGTGGAGAGAGGAAGAAGGCTCTAAGTAGGCTGAGAAAAACTGTATCATGTAGCTGTGCAATGGGACTCAGGCTCTTGGCGCGCCTTGGGACACTAATGTCTGGGGAAAGTCCTTCGGTCAAGACCCCTGCTTTTCACAGTGTGTCCCACGTCTATCTGAGCCTTACACTCTTTTGTCATAAAACATCGACTAGTGGGAAATACAGCCACAGGACAGCCACTCAATTTGGCTGTGGTCCAGCTAGGTAGATGGTTCAACTAGGCAGAGGAAAGCGTGTTCATTCACTCACTCACTCACTCACTCGCTCACTCACTCAGATATTGAACGGGCACTGAGACACAGCGATGCTGATCAGGACAGACCGCCTCCCTGCTGCTGCAGGGCTCCAGGCGAGTGAGAGAGACTGACAGGGCCTGGCAGCCTTGCATCCGCATCGTCCCCCGAGCGGTGCAGTCACTGAGGGACAAGCTTTGTACCTCAAAGGCACCATCTCACAGGGACAGGGGCCTGCACTTCTCCAGATCTAAGACTGATTTCTGCCCTTCTGCGTGAGGAGAGTGTCCCCAGCCAAACCAAATGCCGGGCCTGCCTGCCCCTCCTGGCTTTCCTTTTGGGGTCCACGGGGCCACCATCTACCCTGCTCTCCTCTTCCCTTCCGCAGCTGAGGGGAGGAAACCACAGCATGAAGTAGCCCATCCTGAGACAGAGACACAGGAAGAGCCTGGACGTAGCGGTGAACACACCCGGGTTCTAGTTCTACCTCTGACACTTCCTGCTGTGTGATCTTGGGTAAGTCAGTATGCCTCTCTGAATCTCATCTTTTATTTACAAAGCAGGACCTATGAATCCCCTCTCCGGGGTGGTGGTTAACACTTGAGATAACATGTTCATGCTGCCTAGCAAGGGGCCAAGAACACCAGCATCATATTTTGACGTCCCAGGCAGTGGGGTTAAGAGGGTCAGAGGGGAAGCTCACTTAAACCTCATCGTTTCTTAGCTGATCTTTGTGCTGCCCACTTAGAACGGCTCCCTGGAATTCTACAGATACACCACAAGGCGGCGATAGAGGACCGCGTATCAATCGGTGTAGAGCGGCAGGACCTCGCTTGGGGACCCGAATCTGCGGGCAGGATGTTGGGAGGACGCTGTCCACAGGCCCGCACCAAAACGGGCTCGGTGTACAACGGATGGGGCTTCTTCTTGATTCCGTTTATGTAGGGAGACAGAACCCTGCCTCCTTGCTAGCGGAACTCGGCTCAATGTACTGCCTGACTATAGATGGGCAATAAATTATTTCTGGATACATGGACTGACTCTGGAGGAAGTTAAAGAAAGCCAGAGGGGCCTCTGTGCAGGAGCAAGAGGGGGAGTTCTGTCTGGGAAGGGAGGCGGGGACGGTGTCCAGGCCTTGAAGATACTTCAGCAAGGCAATGACCTGCAGAGTCGGGGCCAGGGGAAGGAGATGCCAGGACCCTGAGACAGTGGGAGCCCATGGTAGAGACGGTGAAATAGCCCCCACTAGATGGATGCCCACACCCCATCCCTGCCACCTGAGAATGCCACCTTATGTGGTACCAGGAAAAGGGGAATAAGTGTCTTTGGCGCATGCGATTGGGTTAAGGATTTTGAGATGAGAGTACCTTGAATTTTCCAGGTGGACCATGTCCTTTGAAGAGGAAGGCAGAGGGACATCAGGCACCCCCAGAGGAGAAGCGATGGGAAACAGAGCAGAGGGGCTTTGGGAGTCCAACCTTCGCACAGCTGCAAGCCAGGAACCCCGGCAGCCCCTGGAACTAACAGAGGGAAGAAGCTGCAGTCTCCCTCCGAGCCTCAGGCTTCTTGAGGGGCTCACAGCTCCCTGCTGCGGCTGTGGTCCCCAGTGCTTCACTGTTTCTTCTCCGCAGCGGTCATGTTGCTGGAGGAAGCCTGCAGCCCGGAAGGCTTGTGAGAAGCTGGGAAAGACAAAGTGGCCTCTGCCCGGTCCTGCCCTCCACACGGCAGGAGCCACGTTAAAGTGCTAGAGCTCCCCACACACCTCTCGGCTGTGCTCCTGGGGACTTCTCCCCAGACGCCAGGACTGCTTTCATGTAAGTCCAGACAACTCCAGCCAGAGGACAGTCTCGGGGGCCTGGCACCCTGGGACCTGAGCCCTAGGGGCCACTGCGCCCTTTTGTAAGTGTGAAGAGGTGGGGGGACAGCGCTGCAGCCACTGTGGAGGGGAGCCATGCAGCAGCTCCCACGAGAGCCTGTTACGAGGACTCGGACTGTGAGACAGGCCGTAGGTCCTGCACCTCTGGGTCCTGTGTCCATGTTAAGGCCACACTCGCCCCAGGCTGCTCCCCACCGACCACTGAGCTGGTGGGGTCCTGGAACCAGGCCACTTCCACCTGCGGTGGGACTCCTCTGACGGGCGATCTTTGCTTGGGGGCCCCAGTAGGCTAGCCAGGATGTTCTCAGAGCCGTGTCCTTCCTTCCCCCTCTCCTTTCCCAAGTGTCAGGCTTGTGTCCTGACCCAATCGATGGGTCTCCCTGCCTCCTCCTGCTCCCTCTCCTCTATCCTTGTCAGCAGAATCGGATACTCTCAAAGGGCCTCCTGACAGAAGACCCTCTCGACAGCTTCAGCCTACCTACATGGCTCTCTCTAGTTGCAAGGGATGCTAGGAAATGTAGTCCTTCAGGTGCACAGGTTGGCACCCCCGCCCAACTCAGAGTCCTATTAATGGAGCAGATGAGAATGGGTGTTGGGTGTTTTCTGTACGAGGAGGACTTGGAGGAGGCTGCCCCTGTCATCCAGTGAGAGATGACGGTGGCCATGGACTGGGATGGTGGCCATGGGGATGGAGAGGTACCTGGTGGGGGGATTCTTCCTTGTGTTTGTCTCTGAGCCACGCTGGAGGACCTGCCCTGGCTTGCTGCCCCCAATGCTAAGGGACAGGAACACCACCAGGAACACCTCCGCGCCCTCCTGCCTGGCCAGATGGAGCGCTCCACTCAGTGAAAGAGGGGCATTCTCAACAAGGCTGGGAAAGAGGTGGCTCTTCCACCTGCTGCGGGGAGGGCCACGCACACCGCCACGTCTGAGTCATCGGGTCGGGGAGAGCTCCTCCTTTCCAGGTCGGAGAAGCTGAGGAAATGTTGCGCTAAATGACCCCATGACCCATCACATCATCTGTCCGCACGTGGGGCTCTTCCCCACGTGGTCTCAGTGCCGCCCCTACTCTGTGAGTTCGTTATTATCGTTGTTGTTGTTACTATTCCTCTTTCCTGATAGGAGTCGCTCAGAGAGGTGAGGGCAGTGCTCCTCTGCCACTCGTGATGGTGACGAAGGTCATGCTTACTGAATAGGCGCTGGGTGCTGTTCTGAGCAGATTAAAGCACTGCCTTTGTTAAGTTTCATATTCGTTTCCCCACTAGGGAGGCGCTATTGTGATTTCCACCTTATAGATAAGGAGACTGAGGTTCACCAAGGGGAAGTGACCTGCCTAGGGTCACCCAGCAGGACAGAAGGAGCATGGCGATGCTTTTAATTACAAGGATGTGGTGGTGACTTTCTTGCAAATGGAACCAAAATGTTTGCTCATTCAGACATTTGTCAACTTCCTACCTTGGCACAAGTGGTTTTTGTGTGCAGTCTTATTTATTCCTATTCAGACTACCGGCTTCAAGAACAATTCTAAAGCCCTTTTAACACATGAGGAAAGTGATGCCCAGAGAGGTTGAGTGACTTGCCCAAGGTCACACAGCTGGAAAAAGGAGAGAGTCCACTTTGAACCCAGGACTCTGTGACTTTGGAGCAGGGACTTTTGCTCTTGACTCTGCCTCCAAGGACAGCATGCTGGGGTGGGGCTTGGGAGAGGAAGGGCCAAACCCTGAGGGCATCAGAAAGGCAAGTCCAGCCCGCCTCCTTCCCAGGCCCTGCCGGCCCCTGGGACTCTGCCTCACTCACACGTACACAGCTGCCAGGGATCAAAGTCCTCTCCAAGATGTATTTGCTGTGAGCTCCAAACAAACGGGTGTTAGCACGCAGCTAAGAGAAACATTGGGCGGACGCAATGTATGAAAGCTGAGCAGCCTTTAAAGTCCTGGTGATTGATCAGCCTCCTCGTTGGTCTCATGCTCTTAGGGGCCCGGGACAGAGGGGCAAGGAGACTCCGGCTCCGGGAGCACCGAGGCAGAGCCGTGGGCTACCTAGCTCGCCCCTCCGCACTGCCCAATTCGTCTCTCCTTTCTCCCTGGGGAGAGCTCCCCTTTCAGCCAACGAGCCTGTAAAACCAACTCCCACAAAATAATAATAAACAACTCCCACTTAATGAATGATCGTGGGAATCATGCTAAGCACTTTCCATCACTGTCCCCTTGAAGCCAAATCTTAAAAGCAGATCTTGCTACTGACCCATTTCACAGGTGAGCAGGAGAACACAGTGCTAGGAACCAGTGAAGCTCAGTTCAGTTTGGCACTCAGCAAATCTTGATTGGTTGAGAGAGTGGGACCTGGTTCCTAACCTCCAGTGGGGCATGCCTCACATCCCTAAGGGGGCTATAGCTGGAGAAGGAGACCCCGTGACCCAGAGTGATGAGGGTGAGCAGAGATGATGCTCAGCATGCTTGGCAGCATGGTAGACCAGTTGTTTCCTAGACATAATCCCTCTACTGGAGTTCAAGTCCATGTTGATGGGCTGCTACCCCAGCCTCACTGCTTGTTACATATGTTCAATGTTGCTCACTCTGGCACTTTCTATGTGAGCCTGAAGGCCACAGAGGGGGCCTTTACCTGCCCGGGTTGGTCCGGGAAGAGAAACCCAGAGAAAGTGAAAAGGGGGCAGCAGAGTGGAGACTGGGAGGAGGAGGAGGAGATGATTCCAGGGGAAAGAGCATCCTGTGTGTGCAGGGCAGAGGGGCGGGAGGGCTTGGTGTTCTGGGGTCATGAGGACAACACAGGGACCCACAAAAGGTTAAACTGAAGACATTTACGTGGGTCCCATCATCTAGGGCCTTGACCTTGGTTAGGAGTCTTGGTTGCCTCGTCCAGATTCTGGGCAGGGGGGGGGTTGTGGTTGACCTAACTTTGAACCCCTTGACCGTGAGTCCCCAGGCCCATGAGAAGTCAGCTGCAGCCACCAGGATGTGGCTCTCGAATCCTTAGCTATTGCCAGTGACTTCTCTATTGCTGCTCTTATGTCTTAGGGGACAGCACATGTGGGGACTGAGGACAGGTGCTGCCAGGTGAGGAGGAGCAACCAGGGCACCTGCTAGCTGGGCATCAGTTTACCCTCCCGTGCCCAGGGGGCGCTGCTCCTGCACTGTTGGGGCCCGGAGAGGGGAAGCAGAAATATGACGGGCGGGGGTTTTCCTGGAGTATTCGAATCCCCAAACATTTGTTGTGGGAATAGATGAGAAAATTTTCTTAAAGGGCTCTGCAAATATCCCGGCATACAGTAAGTGCTCAAAAAAGGGCCATGCTTCTCCCCAACACTGCGTACTTCTCAACTGTGTGCCCAGGGAAGCCACTGTCCACCTCGAGGTCAGGGACACAGTGAGGACTGAGACCTTGTCTGAAGCTTGTAGTGCCATCAATAGGAAAGGGTTTGATTTGCGTGCTTTTCATTCCCAATAGAATGACTCTTTTCTGCTTACATGAAACGTGCATTTTATTTCTTTTCTTTTTTTTTAAAGATTGTTTTTATTTAGAGAGTGGGAGGGAGAAGGAGAGGGAGAAAAACATCGATGTGAGAGAGAAACATCAATTGGTTGCCTCTCAGATGTGCCCTGACTGGGGACTGAACCTGCAACCTGGGCATGTGCCCTGACTGGGAATCGAACTGGTGACCTTTCACTTTGCGGGGCCAACGCCCACACCTGTCGGGGCGCATTTTATTTCTTTACGTACCTGGAAGACTTGGTCCCTTGGCTGTGAGGTGTTTGCTGACTTCCATGGTGTAAATCACCGTGGCTGATTTCTATAAACGCAAGGTAGCACTCCCTTAACATCATATTCCCACCAGCCAGGAGCACAGGTGAGAGTACAATGCAGTAAGACAATGAGCAGGCGGTGAGTTGAGCACTTCCTTGGTTCTTCCTATAATCGATTTAAATGTGAGCTTACATAAATTTATTGTTCATAATGGCTGTGTTTAACAACAGGTTCACAAAATCCCTGAAAACTTAACAATCAGCTTGGTGTGAGGCAGCCCCTGGGCCCCTCTGTCTCTGGCCAGTCTGCGTCCTGGCTACTGCAGCTGGTAAAATCAGGAGATAGCATTTGTGCATCGGCTGTCCAGGGGGCTAGAGAAAAATGCATTCGAAGTGCTGGGCACAGAAACAGGGGAGCTGCCCTCACCTCAGCTCCCAGGAGAGTTTGTGATCTTGGGGTTTCCGAGGGTGGGAACTGGAGCCATTCTAGCACACCATACATGTCTATTTCTCCCACGGAAGTGGAAACGGAGACAGGGAGGGAGGTGGGGTTAACCACCTGCCAATCAAGTAGCAGGTGCTGGGGCTCCTTGTGTGTTTCTACTCATTTTTTTAGTCTTACATGTGTCTATATCTATCTACCTACCTACCTATCTATCTATCTATCTAATCTCTATTGTCTATCCTTTACGGAGTTACATGTTTTAGAGAATTAATATCCACTCTACATACCATTTAATATTTTGCTTAAATTTAAAAATCTTTTTATTACAAAAATAGCATAATCCTAGGCACTGCTATTTGAGAATATGCCCATAAATTTTGTTGCGTCAGTGCATGAGACAGAAGGAGAAAGGGGGAGCTCTCTCAGCTCGGATCCGGCCGCCGTAGGTCTTCTGGGGTATGACCTTCCAGTTTTGTCACCCTCTGTTCCTATAACTATACGGGGAAAAAACTCCCCACAGGATTGTGTGTACACGCTATTTCATCTGTGATTGTTAAATTAACTGTTAATATAAAATTCAGCTCTTGGCGACGTGCCAGAAAAAAATGGAGTCCATGGCGGGAGTCACGTCCCTGGAGAGAATTATGGTCATTACTAAAGTGACTGGCAAGCTCGAGTTTTCATCTCAGATTGCGCTTCTGAGCCGGTTTGGAGGGTCCCCGCAGCCAGCGCCAGCACTTCCGAAGCTAAGCCCCGGGCGTCTCTCTCCGTCCCAAGCATCGGAGTCTCTGCCCAGCGCTGGAGGAACCCGATCCGGCTTCCACCTGCGGGGCCGGGCCCGCGGACCGAGGCCAGCAGGCTCCGCCTCCGCCCAGCCCGGCCCCGCCCCGCGGCGGAGCGGCTCCCTCCGTCCCGCGTCCGCCCCGCCCGCCGCCCGCCCCTCTCCTGCCTGCGTCTCTAATCTTGCGCTCTGGGGAGGGTCCGGGCAACAGCTGCCTTTGATCAGCCCAACATCTGGGAGACTCGGCACTTCAAGAACGCTGACTGGTGATCAAAGGTGGGAACGCTGTGACAGCTGAGACTTGGCCGGGACCCAGCCCGGCTAAATCCTCGGGTGGGGGAGGGGAAAGACAGGGAGTGGGGGGTGGGAGCTGGGAGCACCCCACCCAGCTGCGGGGGCCTGGCGCTACGGGGCGGTTAGGAGCGCGAGCTTCGCTTCTCTGGACTTTGCCTCGCTGTGCCTTAGCTTCCTCCTCTATGAAATGGGAACGATACAGAGAGGATGGAATGAGCTAAGAAATGAACATTCTAGAACAGTGCCTGGTTCCCAGGCCGAGGTCACACGCGGCAGCTGGTGTCGCCGGGCTGTTGGGGCCATTCTTACTCTGGAGCCTCCTAATTCGTAATGCGCTGTCGGGGACCTCAGTTTCCCCAGGAGTAAAATGGAAGTCGTGAAAAGACGGTGGAATCAGGCGAAGGCGATGGGTCACGTAGAGAAACTGAGGTCTGGAGCTGGGGAGGCAGGCAACCGGGGACCAGCCAGTATTTACCCCCCTGGGAGGTGCCCCGAAGGGTTTGGGCCACCGATTGCTGGGTGTTTCCCTGCGGCCAAGGATTCTCCCACTTCCTCCTACAGCCGCGGGGCGGGGGGGGGGTGCCGTGCTGCCACCACCAGCAGCGACAGGTGATTTTACTTTTTGGCCTTCAAATTTCTTATTCAAGTATAACACACATACAGGAGGAGGTGCGTTATCAGCACACTGAATTGTCAAAAACTGAACACAGCCAGGGGCCCAGCAGCCAGATGGGGAAGCAGTAAGATTCTCAACCCCCCCCCC